>KL260781.1:0-27989 GCA_000699545.1 Podiceps cristatus | reverse complement strand
GACACGGGGGAAGCTTCTGGCAGCTTCTCGTAGAATCTGCCTCTCTAGCCCCTGCTACTACCAAAATCTTGCTACACAGACCTAATACAGAGGGTTCAAGAGTCATACAAAATTTAGTGTTTAATATTTTCTAAATTTTATATAGGTATTATTGACTATGTGAAGTGTCACATGTAGGTAATCTTAACTGAGGAACTGAGTGTCAGTTCAGATTTAGCTGTAGCTGTATGCTTGGAAATGATCCTAATCTATATTTCAGTTCCTTAAATCTGGATTTATGGATTAGTTTAATACTTATTTGGAAATAAGTATTTGATTGGTCACATGAAAGTGTCTTTAGTTTGCTAAGTGTTAAGAAAATTTTGTAATGGGAAGTCTTCATGTTTTCTAGCCTTTTACTATTAAACAAAATGTGTGTAAAAAGAGCTTTAGTTTAGTTTTAAGGAATACCTGTGTAAATCTTAGTCTGGATTCTTAAGACATTTTTTCCAAATCTTTATGTAATGTAACATCATCACAGGGAAGACAGGTTTATTGGTTGGAATTATGAATAAAATCTTTTAATAGAATCCTAGACCTCAAAGATCATGCTTTGAAATGAAAAGAATATTCATAAAATTCTAACTTGCCTTGCTGCATGTTGCTAAGGAAAACAAGGATTTTCAATAAACATTGATCTATAATGCTTAGCAAGTAATTGCTCTATTTGAAATTACTTCTGCTCTATGAACTACAAGGAAGGAGATATACTGTTTATTTGCATCCAAGCTAATGTAGCACTGATAATATAACTGCTTTATTTTAGTATACTCATTGTGGCAGAAGGAATAATATAGGTTCTTTCATATATCTTCCACAATTTTTTTAGTCTTTTGTTTTGTGAACAGACAGTTAATGCAGCCTTGGACTACTGCAGTTTAACTTTCAGCAAATATGTACAGAAAGGATAATTCTATGAGAAAACATTCCCCTGTGATTTTACATTATCTGTCTTGCTTCCAGAAATTTAATTTATTACAATAATAGCAGCTCTGTTTTATATCTTGCTGCTAATTTTCATGGGAACTGGATAGGAATGACTTGTTCTAATAGCTAAGTCAGAGTAGCAGCCCTTTAGCGAGGATGGGACCAATTTAAAAATCATCAGTGTTGGTTCCCACACACAGGAAGGGATTACTAGGATGTTGAGCTCAGCCTCTTGCTGTTACTGGCAGCACGTCTATAATCCCATGGAACATGGTCTCCCTTAGATGGTGGGGTTGTACTTGGACTGCTAGTTGCAAAGCAACTTCCTTGTTGCCTTTTTGCTGTAATAAGCAGTAGTAGTTAATTCTTTGGCTATCTGTCTTTGGAAGTGTGCTTTGTTCAGTAGGGCTGTACTTTACGTATATGTTCAAAGTACCTCAGAATAGTTTTTTCTTTTGCATTTTAAGAACATATATAAGGAATAATAAGTAACTGAAAACATACTAGCTATTATTTTAATTTCTTTAGTCTTCAACCATTGTCCTCTTGGAAATGACTTGCAATATGGGCAGTTAGGATTGTCTTCTGTCTCATGTTTTAACCATTTTTTTCAAGATGCTTCCATAATAAGTTTTCAAATAGAAAATGCATTGGGTAAGTACCCCTGAAAAATATTTCTAGCTCATTGTAAAGTAGCATGTTGATACCACAGTTTTCAGATTGAGATTATATTTTATAATTTAACTTTATAAAGTTTATATTTTATAAATTTTATAAACTTAAATTTAATTACATAAAATGATATTTTATATAATTATCAATGCTGTAACTCTGAGCAAGGATAAACCACAATGGTAGAATGTCTTAAACTGGTCTTTAAGCTTTCTGCATTTGCAGTCTAGAAGGAATGAACAGTCCTTTCTTTTGGAACAAAACACAGCTTGGATAGTTGCAAGTTAATTACATGATGACCAGGAACAGTGTTCTTGTGTACAAGGTGTTCTTGTGTACAAGGTGTAAAGCTGCAATTTTGTAAAAAACCCCTCCCACACTTCTTAACTACAACACCAGAAAGGGGTGGTTCTAGTTAGAAAAGTCCTACTTTGCGCTCTTACTGTATTGCATTGAATGCTTAAGAGCCAAAGAATTCAAGAAAAGAGAATGTTAGTATTCATTAAACAGTGAGCCTCAGTGAATGTTGAGATGGGCCGTATCTTTGGAGGCTTTTGTCTGTGCTGTCTCTAGTATTGGCACTGCAGAGCCCACTGTTGTCCTTGGACTGACTATTGTGACTTAGTCTTGTTTGTTTTCTGTATCCAGGCATGTACTATCCACATGTCCATTAAGGAGATGCTTAGTTTGCTCTAGGGTCTGAATGGCAACTAAGCAGTGTACAGAATGGACAGTGGAACAAGGACATTGGTGTAAAACAGAAACCAGTTTGGTTTGCCCAAGGAGGCCTGTATCTCCTGTCAAAAGAACTGGAACTACTGAGTGTTCTTGGGCCGTGCAACCAGGGCTTAATTGGACAGTAACCTGACCCTGTGTTATAATTAAACATGCTGGAGAACATTCTGGGGTTGGAATAATCTCCGCGGGTTACATCGGTTAAGACTGAAAGCCTACTTACTGTTGGTTTGGTCCATGTTTAGCGCATACTATAGCAGTTTCAAAGTGATTTGAACTGGTTGATGACATCAACTGCTGTATAATGCTGCTTATGTTTTTGAGAGAAAAGAAGGTATGGTAATGGCACTTTTTCTAAAGATGCTGTGAATTAACCTCAAAGTGAGTGAGATTGAAATGGAGAGCCTGAACTGTAGCGTGTATGTTCGACACGTGTCAGTAGTATGTGTCATGGTTCAGAGTAACAACCTTTTCAAAGTTGATGTAGTGTTGCTAAATAATATATTTTTTTCAAATCTTGAATGTACAAGTCATGTGATGACTTTTGGGTTCTCCTTCAATTCACTTGTGAAAACACTGCTTGTGGCCCCTTGAGTTCATTGGTTTAAGTTGTCTTGTGTATGACAAAACTGAAGGTATGTACTTTAAAGAAAGTCTTTATGGTTTTGGCACATAAAAGTGAATTTGAAGTTGCCCTTTGTTCTTTTATACCTTCCAGTCATTTTCTGCCTTTGAAATATTTATGTAGCTTAGGTTTTTCAAAATCCAACATTGCATTCCAAACTTGAAAGAAATTAGAACTCTCATAATTTTTGACACTGCTGGGTGCAGGCAGTGGTCTAGAAAATTAAATCAACACTAGGAAGTTTTCTGGAAGCTTAAATAAAATGTGCAACCTTGCGATGTACTTTCTAATCCTATCAGAGTAACCCCATTTTTTACAAATTTAAGCATGGAGCATTAACAGTTTTTACACCTCTGTACATATCTAAGTCTTTTGTTCATAGTGCATCAGTTTGAACAATTTAGTTTCATGCAGTGAAATCACTGACCCTTGAAGGTGTGTGTGGGGGATGAAGACAGAATTGGGTAGCTTACTGGGAAGGCTGGGGTAGAACTGCACAAAATCAGTATGGACATTAGTCTTTGTATGCACAGTCAGAAGTTTAGTCAGCATGAACCAACTCTGGTGTTCTGGATTTTTATTGCTTTTTCTAATACTAGGCAAAGAAAACAGTATGTTGCATGCAATTCATACCACCTCATGCTACAGTATTATTTTTTTTTTTTGTACGTGTAGTATAATACAGTTAACTTAATATGAACCTGTATTATGTAACATACATTAAGTCTTTTAATCAAGGTCTGTGACTGAACAACTCTATACTGTATAAATTTTTTAGCTGAACATTTATTTTAGCAATTGGTCAAATTTTAAAGAATATTTTGTAAATAGTTGAACTGTATTAAGGATAATTGGCTTGGGAAAATACAGGTAGGGACAGGCAGGTATCCTACAGAGTGCTCTGCTGCCTCTTCTTTTGGGTACTGTCATGGTTGCCTCTGAGCAACTGAGATCGCTTTCCTGTTTTGAGGCATGCCACGTTATTAGCCTTCTAGGTGCATATTTTCCTGATCAGGGTAGGTAAGTGTGGTGCTATAAACAGTAAATTTAAAAGCCAGGTGAAAAATTGTATCATGTCTTTAAGACTGCCTACAACTGGACCTATGTGGTTGTTCTGCAGTTTCAAACAAAAAGGATGTAGATGCTTAATGTGAGAGTGTTCCTGTAGGTTTCAAATTAAGGATCAGAATGAAAATGGTACAAACTTAATTTCAAGATGAAAATTTGCCACAAGTCTTATTTAGCACCTTCAGAAGGTAATATCTTCGCATTTCTCACATCTTTCTATTTATAAGCATGGATTCTGTGGAAACTGAGTGCTAGTTCTTTGGGGTAGGAGCTTAGCCTGAGAGATTGCTGGTCAGTATTTACTGTGCAGATGATGTTGATATTACAAACAGCATTTTTAGAATGGAAAGGCTTTCATTATTTTTTATCAAGATACTGATTTTTAAAAAGGTTAGAGCTCTGCTTTCCTTGAGCTTTTGCAGAGCTCTGTGGAGCACTGCATGAACTGTAATTGCTCTTCAACATGCTTATTCCTATTTTTATGGAAGAGAACAATTTCTGTAACAGATACCACAGCTTGGTTGTAACAGCTTAAAACCTGGTCACCGCTTTTCTCTTGTGTTAAACTAAAATCTGAAATAGCGGAGGTTCAATGGACTTTAACCGATAGTTAAAAGTGGTTGTATTTAGCCTTAGAAATGTCTAGTAAAAGTAATGTGGATGAGGTGACCAGTTTGCAAATTTCTGGCTAGGTGTGATTGTAGCTAATTAGTAGATCTATTAGATATTCTCAGAAATTAAGTAAATCATGCTTTTTCCTTTTTAAGACAAAATGCTAGATTCTATCTGCACAGTTTCCTGTGTTATAAACCAGTGATGATTCTGATAAAATACATGTTAATATACTTAAGAATCAATCCTGATAATATTTCCTGTTCTGGAGCTTGAGATAAATATTTGACTTTTGCTCTGCATCCTGCTTAATAGATAAATAACATGTTGTTCATTTTATACATATGACCTATATGACATAAAAGCCCATAAGCCCTTCCACTAGAGGAGGGGGAGAGGGTCCCCTCTAACAACCACTGTATCTTGTATATACCTTTTCTGTTTCCTAACAAGCTATAGACCTTTGCTGTCTACTCTTTATTTTTAGCAAAGGCAGTGTGTCTGCTCTGTACTGCAGGGCTCTCCATCAGTTTGTAAGCTCTACCTTTTCTTAACCTTACATTTCTTGATAGAAGAATTGTAAGGGCCATAACTGTTTTTCTCTCAGGCTCCCCATGCCATTAATGCCAGAACTATTCTTGTCTTCGTGCAAAACTCAAAGCTTGGGAGTATGATCGATTCATTTTAAGGTAATCTTACCACTAAGTGTGAAAACGGCATAATTAATAAAATCCTTCATTTTCTTGAATAAGTTCCTGTAGTGGCCAACCTTTTAGTGAAGTGTTGAGTGTAGCTTTGTATAGCACAAAGACATTGAGGAATGGGGATTAAGGGTTTGTGACTGGGTGAGAGCACGGATGTTTTGTAGGGATCTAAGAGGTGGTTAGAGAATGGCTTAGCAGTGTTTACACAAAGATGAAATAAGGGGAGTTTGGGACTGGTGGAAATGCAGAGGAAGGAAGAAGGAGCCTCCACCAATTGTTAGGGCTGGTGAATAAGAGATCAAAGGTAAAATCAATCTGCTTATTTTAAAGGTAGGGCATGTGTTATTAATCCACCCTCTAGTGAGAATGCTGCATCCACACAGATTTATTTGCTTGATTATATAAGCTCTTATCTTCCAAATTGACTTGTACTGCTTCTGATTACAGCTATGCTTTGCTGTTGGCATTTTCATTTGTTTTAGCAGTTACTTTGTCTTTAGCTACTCTCTATCTTTTTATGAAATCATTTCATAATTGTAAAGCCTTTTTATATGTGCAATTGGTTTGGCTTAGACAGGCATAGGTCCTGTGAAATTCTTTAATGAATTTCAGTTTAAGACAAGGATATCACAAATCTTTTGTGACAAGAGAACAGTACCTTAGGATTTTAGAGCTAGTCTGTTCATATGCTTGTCTCCAATTGGAGGAGTATCAGTTTGAAGTATTATAGTTGCATTTTTGCCCTCAGTTATTTCTGGCATGTGCTAAAACCATAAATAGGTAAACTATATATAGTTGTTCCCCTCCTTGCCTCTTTTTTTTTTTTTTTTTTTTTTTTTTAATCTGGGTCACTATGGGACTGTTCAAGTAAATGTGATGGTTGAGGGGGTTTTGTGTTGTGAAAAGCATGATATGTACTGAGGTGCAATGCAGCCTTCCTAAATGGCACTGGTGCCAATGATTCAGCGATGCTTGGCATCATACTGGACCAATAATGTGCATTTTGCTTTTATTGGTGTTTTTGTTTGCTTTGCTCTGGTTGTTTGTTTTGCTGCACTGGAATGTTGGGTGACACAGGCAGTGATGCAAAACATGCAAGGGATGTCACACCAGGAGAGAGAACTAGCAAGGGATGTCACACCAGGAGAGAGAACTAGCAAGGTATGGGATTCAACTTGCGGACTATAGTCAGTGGAGATCTAGTCAGTACATTCAGTGGAATCTGCAGTTACTCAACTGGCCAGATGCAGGCCTCAGCTTTAGGGGTGGCTGAATTCTGCAGTTTAGCTGTGCTGACTAGATCTCCACTGACTCCAGTGGGAGCTTTGCCTCCTCACTCATGCAGGCATCTACACTTAGGTGCTTTAGCATGGAAGTTGAATCCAACTCCAGGTGTCTGGTACTGACCTATCATTTTTGTTGGGCACAACAGAAAATACTGTTGTACACTTGTGTGTATGTGCTGCATCTATACTCTTTTGACTCTGACTAACAGTATCCACAGTCTGACATGCACAGCAGTGCTTGCTGGTTAGAGATCACATTTACAAACTCAGCTGGATCATTAGGGATTTTATTGTCAAATTTATCTTCCCTTTTGAAGGTTTGTCATGGCCTGATAAGATCAATACAGAAAACAATGCCCCATAGAACTATTTGATGCTGTGATGTTGTATGTAGTTACTAATTTAGCTGCATTTGCTGAACTGTCTTCCATGTGATATTGTATGAGCTTCAGCCTCTGATTGCTCTAGAATTTAGTTCATGTGCATACGGAAAACTGTGCTGAGTTTCTGTGGCCAACACTTTTATATGATTCAGTTTCTCAGAAGTAAAGGTAAATTCATCTTGTAGTTGGAATGTTTAAATTTGTTTACCTAGCTCCCAACAGCTAGAGAATAATTGTAGGTGCTGTCTCATTTTTAGCCATTTCCAAATATGAGGCAGCTACAGGCAGCTTTTCCAGGCATGGCTGTGGCCAGTGGCTTGATGTGCAAAGGTAAGCTACAGAAGAAAATCAATGTGAATACATCAAGAGATGAAGTAGTTTGCCAGTCAACATTGGTAGACTTCTGAAGCCTGTTCTCAGAGGCAAGATATAGCTGCTCAGTGTGTGTGTGTTTTTGTTTTCCTCTAACCTTTCTGTTTCCAATTTTGATCTTGGCAGGATTACAGAGCCCATGGCATACTTAGAGGCCAGACAGTGCCAGTCAGTTATGTCCTGTCTCCGGGAGAAGGGTTTCATGCTGAGCCCCACATTTTGTAGGAGCTAGAAGCTGAAAATTGCTTCCTCTCCGAAGCAGTGTGGTGCTCCTCTGAAAGTGGTTATGGCAGGGCATAATGCTTTGCCAAAGTACCTGGGAGATGCCAGTTGGTACCTGCCAGTCAACTTTTTAAAGTTTTAGTGTTGGCTGGGTTAATATGTTATTTGATACTTTTGGTCATGTATTAATTATATCTCATGAAGACGACCAAATACTTAGAAATCAAGTTTGGGGGATTTTAGGAGGAAACTAACACGTAAACCAGCTGACTAGTATTTAGCTGGGTATAATAAGCAAATACAAGTGGAAGTATCTGGTAATGTTTTCTTATTCTAAAACTATTCAGCTATAACAGAATTTGTATATACTTTTAGATTATGTGGATATTACAGGTTAGAACAATTGAAAAACTGAATCTGGAAGCCTACACACTATGTATGCTGATTTCCCAATTATGTACACATTGGTACTCACTTTTACATATGCTGAATATATATTATATATTAAAATGTTTTTTTTATCATTTATTTAACTTAAGCATTCTACTTTTTTGTTCTGTAACACTTTCAGTTTCCCTGAAAATAGACCAGTTGCTATGAAAAGAGGTGGTTGGAATAACATGCTGCTTGCTTTTGTTTTAAACAGGTGTAGGCAACCAGTGGCACTCCTAAGGTTCTGCATGCAAATGAAGGGCCAGTTCTCTTTTTCTTAACATTTATTGTCTGTATCTGGAAAGGCTGGTGCTTCTCTATTAGTGAAAATGGCTTGAAGACTATTTTGTTCTGAAATTGTTCCCTCTTCTTAAGAATATTGTGTAGATAACTTGTCTCAAGATTTTATTTTGTTGATCTTCAGCAGGGACTTGTAAGGTCTCTGAATTCCTGTGCGTATCAGCTCTCAATACTTCACTGATGCAAATTGCCAATATGAAGCACTACTTTCTGTAGCTGAGTAGTTAGCAACAGTTTGCCTTTCTGAGCTCTCAAACCACAAAGAAGAAATGCAGGAAAATAGAATTACTCTTCTGTTATTTTACTAATTTTACTATTATTCTTACATTACTTTTACATTCCTCTTATTAAATGAGGTAAAATGTTCTCCATTTTCAATCGTAAAGGGGGAAATGTAAAAGTAACACTTAATCCAATTAATGTGTTTTCCTGCTCTGATTCATTGTGATGACTTTGAGCATCTGGTAGTAACTGAGCATGAGCTGCTTAAAGTCACAGAAACCCAATCCCCATTATTTCTGCTCATTGAAGGGAATAAATGAATTACCAGACACTAATCTTTGGATAATTGCTTGCTGAGCAGGAGATCTTGGCTCTTAAAGAAATTAGTTTTGTAAGTTTATAGAACTGTCAGAACTAGTGAACTATTTAAAAAGGTTAACCATAAATGAACAGAAGCTGAGCTTTCAGGTTTTACTCACAACTATTGCAGTAGAACCTTGCAGTGTATATATTATGTGGAGATAGATACTATCTTTCCTTGCGAGTTTTAGTATAACTTGTCAACCAAAGTTTAAACTTAAGACTGAAATTTGTGTCAATGTTTCTGGCAGTACAGAGTTAGAATGTGTGGAATAAGGTACAGTACATGTTGCTGTTTTGAATGACCAAATCATTTGGGGTTTGAAGTGACTCCTACTCATTTTAGGTTGGATTTCTAATTCAGAAATAGAGAAGGATACATGCTTTTTAGCTCTAGGCAGTCTACCATGTGACACTACATCATGCATGTAACTTTCCCAGTTGACCTTTTTTTTGACACAACTTGGGCAGGTTAGCCTTAAACCCTTTTTGTTCTTGATAACTGGGTGAGCTTGTGATTTATGTCTTTAGGGTATTGGTATTTGAAAGTTATGCTCCTTGTCACCGGTGGTCATTACTCCTTTGCCTTTGGAGAGCAGCCTGAAAGAGGGTGTGAGGAGTCACTATGCATAGCTCCTGCTCAGTAGCCTTAGGCCATCCTTACTGTTTTGACCTCACTGGAGTCTTACTTTGTCTAGGAGCAGACTTCCTCCCCCACATGTGCACCTGGAAACATTCAGGGCTCCGAAATAATTAGATAAACCTCAAATACAGTGCATGTTATGTTATTTTCAAAATCTTGTGTTTGCAGGATAATGGAGTAATTTAAATGGTTACTGGATTTTTCTGACCTGATGGGTACTTTCTGTCTCTAGATTGTTGCTAAGGGCAGTTTATGCAATTTTTTTTAGGCTATAAAAAAACCGTATTCACATCTGTCAAATTCCTGTTCTGCACCTGGTCTTTATGAATTACGGGATATATTCCTTCTGATTCTCTTACACTGTGTATCACAACACTTATTGCATTACATCTTTGATCAAAATTCCACAGGGATTCTGGCAACTGAATAACAATACCCCAGTTAACTCAGGTTAAATATTCTGATTGAAAGTAATTGTTCCATGCGGTATGTTTCTGCCTGTCAATGAGAACTGGGCTGCTTTCCTGTAGACAGTCTTTTCATTGTGGAATCTCTGCTTGAAACTTCCTCAATTGAAAGAAGTAGGCTTTATTTAATCTCCTTCCATTTATTTTAATTACTGTCAAAATATCAGGATATAGCAGACTTGCCTTATAGGGACACTATTATTAATATTCTGTAAGGACAAAGTGATCTCACTAAGTTATGCTTGGCTTATATTTAGAGTTGTTGCAGAATTTTATGTTAATACTGCTGTAAATTTGCATTCAGGGTGTCACTTTAATAGGGGAAAAAAGCGTACTGAGTCTTCAGACTTCATCTGGTTAAACTTGTGCATCAAAAATTCAAATGCTTCTATACCGGTAAGGACTACAGTGATATCTTCTACAATCTTAAATACATTCTAGTTAAAGATATACCATTAGTGTTGGAGGTAGGTCTAGCTATGCTTTTGAAACTACTTCCTTAGACCTAGCCATGGTCAGACACTGATTGGATTAGTGTTACAGCTGTTGTTAGCATGTTAAAGAGAGGGTGTGTGTATACATATTTCCCTCTCCAGAGACAAGTGATAGCAAGCACTTGTACTCTCCTCAGTGCCCAGGAGGAAAGGATGCTAGCAGCTCTGCTTAACTCCCAAAGGCTAGACAATCAGGAGAGTGGGCCTGGGGGCTTCAGAGTGCTCCTCTGCAGGCAATGTTCAGACATCCATGGCTTGGTGACAGTAGGGGCGTAAAAGGTATGTAGTGTCACAGATGCTTGCTGCAAATACGTGATGCTTTATTCTTAACATACAAAGAGAAAGCAGCATTTACTTTTGCACCCCTTTTTCTGAATGTGGACACATAAAATTTTGAGGAAAGCATAAAAGCAGAATCAAACACAATGTGCTGTTTACAAATTTCTTTCTGCCATGACACAGCTCCAGTGTTTTGTTCATAAAACCTGTACACTGAAAGAGGTCACTATTACATGGATTTGTCATTATAGGTCTGAATTTTGATAATGTTGATTAGAGTAATAAAAATTAAATTTATTCAAAACTTATTTGAATAGGCTGATATAAAATGCAGAGGCATGTGATTTCAAATTTATGCATCTCCTGTACTGTGCACATAGAGTAGCCGTGCAAACCAGAAAATGGCTTATTCTTGGCATTTTTCAGTAGTTAAGCTGTGCACAGTGTAACAGCCCGATCAGAAGCAGAGCAAATGAAACTGTTACTTTTTCACCAATGTTGTCCTTGAGTTTGTAAGTACTTCAGTGTTTTGCTTTCTTGGACTACTGCTAACAGAAACTTCCTGATTTGGTATTTCCTAATGGCTTTTTATTACTAATTTGGAGTTAATTAGAATTGCTTTATACCTTTCTTGAATGCTAGAAGGTTGGATCTAAACCCAGATGGCTCAACCTCTGAATTTTACAAAAAAGTTACTGTATGCAAAAGAATCTATACATACATATAGAATTTAAGCATTTGGCATTTAATAATTTGGCTTTTTTAATAAAACAGAATGCTTGTGTGGTAGACTAGAGGTCTAGATGTAGGGCATGAAATTGCAAATTTTGATATAAAACAGCTACTTAAATTGTCAGATTGCACAAAGGTTTTCAAACGAGACTGCAAATGTGATGTGTGATATAAATGACTACTATTCTTGCTGATGCTGGGCTTCACTTTCCAAGTTCTTTTTCTAGCTAGTGAGGTAAAGTTTTATTGGGTCCACATACTCTTTGAACAGTTTATTTTGGTTCATCTTTACCATGCTTTTCTTAACTTTCCAGTGGTGTATCTGATGGATGTTTTGTCTTAACTATTAACACATCCTAGATTTTCTTCATGACTTCACATATAAGGAATTCTATTAAATTTAAATCAAGAACTCTTTATATGTAGCTCTTAATAACATTAAGAACTCAATGCTAATTCTATAACTATTTTGGATTGTTTAGCAAGACAGAAGTTTGATTTCTTAGAACTTCCATTCATGTCCTCTCAGGCTTCCAAGTCCTTAGCTGTTAAAATGCTTGAGGCAGAGTTTGTTCTCATCCAGACTTTAACTTTTGAATGCAAACTGAGAGCATGGCATCATAGGAAGCAGTCATAATTTTTATTTTGGATATAAATGGTTGTGTACATCCCTGACCATGTGATTACTGCTTTTTTAATGAGGTTTGAATTGTGACTGGGTGGTTAAATTGTGTCAGTGTGTTCAGTGGCATGACTACAGTTAAGAAAACAATCTTGGTGTTAAACTGGATTGTAAAGCTTTTTGAATAACTGAGTTAAACTTTTCTCTTTAAAGTAGCTTCTTCAGTGGTATGATGACTCTTCCAAAGAGAATCAGGAGCTGCTGACAGAAATATGCCAATCAAATTGAATTTTCTGGCAGAAATTTGATTAAAATCAATGTTCTATTTGTGGTTATCAGCTTGAGCCTCTTGGGAACAAACCTCTCAGGTAAACTAAGGAATGTTTCACTTAACAGTAGCCATATTTGTATCTTTGTATTTGGTACATATGGAGAAGAGAACCTTGTTGGGTAAAGACATTCCAAAACATAGGTTCATAATGCTGTGCTTGCATGGACCCTCATATTAATTGCAAGAAAGTTCTATGACCTTTCAAGTGTCCTGGCGGTAGATTTTAGAGGAAATAGCCCTGCCTGCAAAACCCTTCTAGCTGTGGTGTCTGTACTCATGGAATCATAGGATAATTAAGGCTGGATAGGAGACCATCTTGTTCAATCCTCTGTTTGAAGCAAATTCAGTCAGATCAGTCCAGTTGGGTTTGGATAGAGTCTACTATTCCTCTGGATAACACACTCCAATGTTTACCCTCATGGTGAAAAATCCCATGTTCTGTCTTGTCTCTTGTGCTGTAGCTGTACACCTCGGAGCAGTATGGTCCTGTTTTCTCTGTGCCTTTTGGGTAGTTGTAGACAGCAAAAAGATCTGCACGGCTCCTGCTTCCCAAGCCTATTCTTAAGGTTGAGCAAACCCAATTTTCCCAGTCTTTCCTCCCATATGAGGTGCCCCAGCCCTCAGTCATCTTGGCCTTCTTTATTCACTCCAATATGTCAGTGTCTCTTGTTCTGGGAAGCAGAAAACTCCATGCAATTCCAGATACAGCGTTATGGAAGTGGAATGCCCATGTCCCTCAGCCTGCTGGCAGTGCCTCTGCTAATGCAACCTGAAATGCAGTCAGTTTTTGTTGCTAAAGGGAACACTGACTGAGCTTCAACTTGGTCCGTGAGGTTCCCTGTATCCCCTTCTGCAAACCTGCCTTCTAAGCAATTGACCTGCAGCCTCTATTGGCACCTGTTTTTTTCATTCCAGGTGCAGGCTGCCACATCTGCCCCTGAATTCATTCTGGTTTCTGTTGGCCCATTTCTCATCATGTCAAGGTCCCTGCACATAGCAGCCTTGTCCTTCAGCATATCACTTTGTGGTATTATCAAGACTTGGTGCATGTGAAGTCTGTCTTTTCATCCATATTATCTCTTGTAAAACAAGCTTTATTGCTTAATAAGAGAGACTATAACACTACATATTGCATGACTGTGGATTGTATGAGTGAATAGAATTACATAAAAATAAGTCATACTTTAAATGGATCTAAGCCAGTGTTCTGTATCCAATACCAGTAACTGATGCTTACAAAGCTTAAAGTAGTCCTTCCTGCTCTATACCCTCTTCCCTTTGGTCAGTCAGTGGTTTTGGGGCTTGGAGAGACAGAGAAACCCACCCTGTATCAATTGCTTTTTTCAAAGTCACTTAATACCTTTAGACTTCAGAATGCTCACTTAGAGTTTAATTTATTTTCTTACCATAATTTAGACTTCCTTGTGTTTTAAATGTGACTCCCAAAGTTATCAGAAAACACATCTTTTTATGCTTTGAGAAGCTAAAAAAAAAAAAAAATCACCCTCTTATATCATCCATGTATATACTTTCTCTCTTTAAAACCAACCAACCAAAACACACCCCACCCCCCCAACAGACCCACCCTCAAAAAAACCCCCAACCAAACAAAAACCACTTCATCTGTGGTCACCTGAGTTCTGTTTTAAGATGAGGTCCCTTTTCCAGGTGAGTTGTTAATATTGCAAAACAACATGGGAACTCAGTGTGGATTCTTTCTGGATGTTGCTGGTAACTTCCAGCTGCTTTCTGTATGGTAATTTGACCTCTTGTTTCTTTTAGCCAGTTTATTCATACTTCTGAGGGCTTTTCTTCTTATCCAATGGAAACTTTGTTTTTCTAAAGACTCTTTTGTGATGGATGAACCCTTTGTTGAAAGCAGTAAGAAGTTCTAAGCAATTAACATTAGACTTACTTTGAATGGCATGTTACTTTAGCATATCTGGATAATTCTCAGTAAGTGATTATATCTAAACACTGTTTTTTTAAAAAATCTCTTTATTCAAAAGATGTTTAATCACAATTCACGATTGCTTGATGAATGAGAAGTATTTTAAGCTGCTTCTAGGTGTGCAAAAGCTTGTGATATTCAGTCACTTGGAAGAGGCCTTGCTTTGGAGGAGGTGACCTCCTCATTATGGTAAAGAAATAGTTCTGGTTTTAGTGCTTTCTATAATAAAATTTATTCTAGAAGAGAATCCTCCTTAAAAAAAAGAAAATAAACTAAACCTTGTAAAAGAATAAGATAGCTTGCACTTTATCAAGTTTTATTCGAGTTTCTTAACAAAATGTAGAAAATGTACTTAAAATTTTCTGAAATCACTTACTGAAGTGCCTTTGTTCCTGTATTTTTAAAACCAGTTCCTAGTTGTATCTCTGCCATGTGGAAATGCTGTATTTTTTTTCCCTATAACAGAAGTTTTTCCTATCCCCATCTTTTTTTTTTTTAAAGACTTTTATTGTATCTAGCTATATTAAAGCTATGAAAAGGGTAACTGTTCTTCATGAAGCTCCTACCAGTCTGCACTAGAGGATATTTAGTTCTGATTGTCAGGAAAACTATTATGTATGGTCACCAATATTGAAGTGTATGGCATCATCTGTTTGCCTTGGCAGGATTATGTGACGATGTTCTTTGACTGGGGGTGAGGGGCAAGGGAGAAAGATACTCATGTCTTCTTCCTTGCAGGCTTAAGAGCAGGAATGACCGTGTTTGACAGTAGCCATCTTGGTTAAGAGAAACTTCAGTGAATTTGTCCTCTATCTTCTGAGGGGCTCTCCCTAGTTGCATTTGCCAAAGGAAGATAAATACTCATAAACATTGCTGTTTTGAGTCTTTTTATTTTCAAGCTTCTGTAATTTCTTATGTGAATACTACTTAAGAATAAAATGGTTGTAGAACTACCAGAATACTTTTTTTTTTTTTTTTTCCATTATTAGGTATGTTAGTAAGTTTTCTTTAAATTTAGTCACTTCAGAGGTCCTGAAAGTAAAAGCATTGCCTCAAGCTAAGCATGGTGTTGGCAGGAGCTTTGCAAACTTCTTTGTGTAGTTTTTGCCAAAGAACCTCATTCTTGACCTGAAATATCCTTGCTGTTTCCAGCTGTGAGCTTCATGAACAAACACTATGAATTTTGACAAGCTGATCATTATTCATGCAGAATAACTTATTAGATCAAATTCCTGTCCTAATTAGTTTCCCTTTGATTTTTAACAAGCTTTACATTGTTTTTGTTTTCAGTTGTTTTCTTAAGTCTTTTTGCTGATTTCATTGGGTTGAGTAGGTAATCCTAAGAAATGACTGAAGGATGCAAATGTGATGTTACGTTGTCTAACTTAAATGGCAGGTACTACTGGTAAGTTACTGCATAAGAATGTATTAAAATGCAACATCATTGTATTGGTGTATGGAATTGTCTGAATTGGTCTTTAAATTGTGAGGTTCATAAACCAGGAATACCCAGGGAGAGTATTAATTAAATTTGAGCTTTGAAAGAATGTTGCATTTAGAGTGGTTTGGCATTTAAATTGCTTTATCAGTTTTTTTCACAATAAACTAGTGTTACAGGCTATTTAGGAAAGCAGGAATTTCTCCTGAACCAAATCTTCCTCCCAGTCAAATAGTGGGAAATGTTGAGTCAGATGTAAAATGGTCTGTACTAAGGTTAGTATGTGTAATTCTTTAATGCCTGGATTATATGTGGATGGGTTATGAACTGTTTGTGCTACAGTATCATTTTTCTCCTCTTACCTGTCCCATTCATCACCCTCTATTTGCATGATGAATAACATCATAGCAAAGCTTGCTGTGAGCCTTAGAGGAAGGGAAGGTGGTTTTGCTTAAAACAAACCAGACCAAAAACTCACAAAAACCCCAACCAACCCACCCCCACTTCACACACTCAGTCATACCCACATCCTCATGAGCAGAGAGACATGTATCAAAGTAGTCTGTCAAGCAGCCAGGCCAGAGATGAACGTGTCAAAGTAGTCTTGCTAGAAACTCTCCCAGTGAAATGAGTGATGAGATTCCCACTATCAAATCCTCATGTCTTCTGGGTGGTTCTTGGATCAACAGCGGTGTGCAGAATTTGGATGTGACTTGTACCCTATAGGAGCTGACAGTGGTGAGGGTGTCTTCATCCTGTTCCACCTCTTGAGTCACTAGAATTTACTCAGTCTTTTGTCTCCCTATCTTGGCTGTCTTGCGGCTTCAATCCTGTTATTTATCTTCCCACTATTATCTCTTAATGACTTAAATCTGAGTTGTCCCTTGTTTTAGTGTAATGTAGTCCTTGTTTTACTGACTTGGGTGTTTTGAGGAGCTGGTATGTAGTTATACTGTGACCTTTGATCTGCTTATATAGGTGTCATCAACACATGCTGTTCTTAAAGGTATTTCTTCTGCCATTCTTTCTGGTGTTCCCACACCCAGACTTTCCAATTCATTGTCCAATCATATCAGTCTTAATGTTTCCATTACAAAAATCTCTCTATATTTGTACAAAAAGGGAGAGAACACCTGCCTCTGTTTCATTCTAGCAGCTCTTAATATGTTACTACACCTTCAACTACGAAAATATGCTTATCAGACCTATTGTCTGAATTATTAAAATTACTCACTTTTTGTTTATTAACATAACTTCAACTACCTTGTATGGGACTCCAGTTTGTCTGCTAGAATCTTTTTGTTCCTATCCTGTCATCCAAGGAATCTCTCTAGTCTCCTTTTTCCCCTTTTTCTTGCTTGTCTGCCTTGCTAATGCTAGAGGAAATGCAGGACTCTGGTCCTAAGCCCCAACAGCTAAAGCTGGTATGACACCAGAGTGTTAATCCTTTTCTTGGTATTGCAGGCTTCTGTCTTCATGCAGATTTACCCATCCTCAAATCCTATCAACCTACTCAATGCTATGCAATTTCTCTGTCTTAGACTCCTAATGCATTTCCTCTCATGGGCTGACTATGCATTCCTTGCACAGTAAACCTGGTTTTCTTCTAACTCTCTGACGAGCAGCCACCTTCTTCTGGAGATACATTGCTAACGGTCTGGTGGGGTAGTTGTTACCAGGTTTGAACTGCCAAGGACTCCTCAAGTTACTGCTGATTTCTTCTGTCTTTGGCACACAGTGCTTTTTACTAAATAAAGCACAGGCAACAGAGCTTTCTGCACTCCAATCTACAGGATGAATTGAAAGCAAGCAGGCCCTGTTGAGTCTGTTTTCTTTGGGCTGGCTAGGGGATGCTCACTGTTAACAGTTTTTTCTTTGAAGCACTTCAGCTAAAGGAATGCTTGAAGTATGCTTTGGTTTTTAATAATTTCAGAATAATTGAAAATAGATACTATTATTTTGCTGTTTACACTCCCAATAGTTAATTACTTGTGCAGACTATTGCACTGATATTATTTGCAGTCTTATTTGAAAGTTCTTCCAAACTATACTCAGGGATAGGCATACTATTAACTCAAGGGTTTTTTTAATTTCTGCTTTTTGATTACACGTGATATCTATTTTGAGATAACATCATGTTATGCCACTAAGGTGAAGTTATGTGCACTAAATTTCCCTATTTCTGATTAGGAATAGTACATGGAAGTCTGTTATTCCATAAAGATATTTGCAACTTTGCTATCCTGTTTCTTCTTAGATGCTTTGACTGGTGTAGTTTAGAGAAGCTGTTAAGTTCCCCAATTTGCATTCCAGCTGCTGCAAGGAGAGTGTCCTGTCCTAGCAGCTATTCCTGCACTGTGAGTCCTTGGGAAGAAGGTACAGAGCTTCCCAGAGGTTTTATTTATGTTAGAGTAATACCAGTAAGTACTTCTGAAGGTCTAAATTAGATATTAGGGGGAAGTTTTTTACGGAGAGAGTGGTGAGGTGCTGGAACAGGCTGCCCAGAGAGGTGGTGGATGCCTCATGCCTGGAAGTGTTCAAGGCCAGGTTGGACGGGGCCCTGGGCAACCTTGTGTAGATCCAGGCCTGGAGGTTGGTGTCCCTGCCTATGGCAGGGGGGGTGGGACTCTATGATTCTTTGGGGCGCCTTCAAATATGATTCTATCAATATAAAAGCTACTTGTGAATTTAACCGACAGAAGTAATTGTTTGTATGACAAGTGCAACTTCTGAAAATGCAAGCTTGGACCAGAAGGGAAGGACTTACGTATTTTAAAAATGAATAAAGCTTTTTTGTTTGGGTTTTTTTTTTTTTTTTAGTTCTTAAGTGTTTGGGAAAACAATCAAGCCAGATCTGACAGCCCAAGAGAAGTGAGGCAGCTGCAGCTTTGTGACCCCAGTCTAACCAGCAGTGAGGCTGAAAATGTATTGCTGGTAGGCACACTCACATGGAATGCACATGTACACCGCATATAGGCACGTGTATGTCACTAGCCACACAGATGAACTGACAGATATTCACTTAACACTGATATGAACACAGGACTAGTGGCCTCGTCCTGCTCCCCTCTAGCTGAACGGAATAGAGGTCTGTTAGTGAGAATATGTTTGTGTATATGTATCTGTATCTGTAATATATGCATACATGTTTGCAGTGTGGATCCCTTCAGGTGCTGAGCTCAAACACTCAAATATGCACACAAATGGAAGGTCGCTTGCTCAAGGAAAGGTTGGAAAGAAATCTAGCAAGCAGACAGGGCAGGCTGTACTGATCAGGTGCAGAGCCTGACCAGACAAGCGTACTGACCAGCAAACTGTTTATATGTGACCAACCCTTTTATCCTCTTATTTTCCCACACTTGCTCCTCCCCAGATCACCTAAATCCCTCCCTGGTTCCTCCCCTAAACACCCATAGTACGTCCTGTGTGATCCTGAAATGCTCTTCCCAGCCTCCCCCATGCCCCACGGCACGAATCCCCTCAGTCCTGAAAGTGCCCTGGCGTTGGCTCACCCTGACGGGTGTCACACCCGGACACGGGGGCTGAGGCTCTCCTGGGACAGCCCGGGAAGGCACCGGACAGGGTGTCCCCTCCCCTGAGCCTGCGGCTTGGGTTCCCACCTGCCTTCGCCCCTGGGCTCCTCCGGGCATTCAGAGAGGGGCGGCTGCTACCAGGGCTGATGGCTCCCGCCCTGGGCCTGGCAGGAGCCAGGGCAGGACGGTATTTGCCATTGCTGCTCTGTGCCCCTTCAGGGGTGCGCAGAGGATCTCCTAGCACATAACCGAACACTCTGCAAATGGAGCTTGATGGAAGACCTGTTCAAGTCAGTAGTGATGCCTATAGCAGACCTTCGACTGAACTCAGTGGAGTTGTGCAGCACTCCACTGAGGTTGTTCAGGATCTTGCATGTAATACATGTAACAGCGATTTTCCTATTTTTCTTCTTAGAGAAGAGAATACTTTTTCTGCCTTTTTTTTTTTTTTCTCAGAAGCTGTAATTTTTTTGTCAGTGGAAATAGCCTTATGTCTTAAGCTGCTTAGATCATTATAAGAGCTAGGAGCTTTCTTCTTTATATTCTAGAAGACCAAAAATCCCTGTACATGTAATGTGGTGGTTTGCTGTGAAATGTGGATGTGTATTATATGCACATTATTCATATTATCTAGTGGCAGTTACTGTTTATGATGTAATAGCATTTTTGTTAGGTTTAATATTATTTTTAGTCCTTCCCTTCCCCTTAAAATTAGAAATAGGGAATAATAGCTCACTTAGTTAAGATCTGACTGCAAGGTTAACAAATTGTTGGTGTAATTCCTTAATTGATCTAGTGGGGTTACTGTTCTGGGTATAGCATTAAAATAATAAATATAGTTGTAGAAATGCCAGTAGCCAAGCTATTTGGTGCTTAGATTGCAAGCTGATAAAATAAAAACACATTGAAAATGCTCAAGACTAAGAAATTAGAGTGCAATATTAATAAATGGAGAATGATCCTTCAGCAGAAAGACATGAGTGCTTTTCTTTTTTGATAACTTATTCTATAATGTGCATTTATAGAATTACACAATGTAACTGGGAGAAAAAAATGTCTTTATTGATTACACACCAGTTCTTGCCATTGACCCAACAAAAATGGCTGAGTCACTGCACTGCGGGAGAGTGTTACAGATTTGGGCAGTTTAAGCAAGATGTTGCAATTGCTAGGTAATTGGGCTTTTTTTCAAGGAACAGAGATAAAGATTCTCTAGGGAACTATTAAGGAGTAAGGCATTGAAACTCCTTAAGGTTTTCCAACCCTCATGAGTTATTTGAGGATGACTGATTCCAGCAGTTTTCTTGACTAAATTTTAGTTTCTCTTTAAAGGAGACTTTCATACCTTAAGGAAGTAATAAACAATGTTTTAATTTGTGAGTTCACAGAAAAAAAATTATACTAGACAGTGTGTGCCTGTGTCTGTTTGCTCATGGTGGGTACAAAGAGTCTTTTCAATACAGCCACCCAGAAGCTTGAAGAGCTAAAGGCATTGGTGCAAAATGGGGGAGGAAATGAATCAGCAGCATGATTGGCTCAGAGTTTTGTGCTGTTGTATGTATTTATTTTATAAATAAGAGCTTTGGACTTCTGATATTTTTTTCAGAATACAGCAAAATATTCAGTAAACCCATTGGTTTTGTTTTTAAAATAGTGGTATCTTTATTAAGTAAAACTATTTCTTTAAGAAAATATTCAGAAAGTTGTACCTGCTAACTGAACTTTGTTTAGGTTTTTTGGGAACAGGTATCATAGTTTTGGTAAAGAATGACTAGTAGGTGGATCCAAAGTAAAAGATATAAGTAATGTAGTAGGAATGTTATTGGAGTAGAAACATCTTTGAGTTGAACAAATTTATTTCACATATCACTGTTCATATAGGCTTATTTTCTATATTGGGTATGTATGCTTTACTACTTCCTTACAGTTTTGGCTAGATTTTAACCTATATAAACTTAAAAAAGTTAAATATTTTCTTTAGAAGTACATTTTGAGAGCTGATCGGATGTCTTAAAGCATAACAAAGTATTTTTTGCAAAGTAATGCAGTATGATAAAGGAGACTACCTGTAATTCTAAAGACTACCTATATATGTGACAAATGTTGCAGAATAAAATTTCTGCCCTATCTCAAGTAAACAGAATTTTAGCTTAAAAGAAATATTACAGTTTTAAAACTATAGAACAACGCTCAAGTAGCTTAATTACTTGCCCATTTATTTGTATTTTAAATTTGTGTTTTGGAAGTAGCTAGTACTTAGCAAGAAATACAGAATATGTGTGAAAATGACTATGAAAGTGAGTTTATTTTTTTGATAAACTTGGTAAAATTGAAATTCTCAGCTGTAGAATTTGAACTTAAAATAAATATGGTACTCCTTTAGAATAGTTTTGAGGAAGTGTTTGTTTTTGTTTGACTCAGTGTTTCCTAAGGAAAAAAAAAAATGGTTGGGAGAAGGGGCCTGATTCAGTAGCTCAACAGGAAGCTTTTTGGGTAAAAATTTTTTGTACATTACCAAGTGTAAATATAATCTAAACTGTAACTGTTACCAGTGGTAAGTATTTGCAGTGTCTAGAGACTCTAGTCAAAAATTCTGTTGGTATTGTGAATAAATAAAAATATATATAACCTCTTGCTTTTGATTTTTTGCAAACTGGATATTAAACTAGGTGGGACGGGATTGAAATCCAAATCTACTACATAATACAACAAGCTGTTCATATGTCCTGTATCTGTCAGACTGATTTCAGTTGCATGTGTGAAATATTACATATGCAGCAAGTCACTCATGAGGGTTTATCAGCTGTATATGCAAGCTAAAAATACTTTGTGCAAAGTAGCAATTTGTTCAGGTTTTCTAGATGTAGAGCGACCTGGGCATTTGGACTGATGAAAAATGGATAGATAACTGCCTGAGTAGTTGAGCACTAAATTAATGAGAAATAGTTTATTGTCCCAGTAAATGATATTGGCAGACTTGAAAATTTTGGATGGAGATGAGGTAGAACAAGGTCAAGAGTTAGTGTCTGGTTCACTTGGTTACAAGGGTTACAGAGTGCACAAACTGAGTCACGTGTGCATGTAACTGATATAAAGGGCACATGCTGACATAGAGAATTACCCTGTCATATATGCTTTTTCTTGTATTTGCTCTTATCAGCTTTCTGTGCAAATGGTTTCCTTTTGCTGATAATCCTCTGAAAGGGACAACGCTTTAATCCATTTGTTTGCTGTGCAAAAACTTATGGCAGCTCTGTTCTACTCTTTTCAGTATTTGAAGGGAAGAGAATGGGGGATATGGGTGAAAGAAAATGTGATGCATGTAAATCCCCTTTTTTCTCAGCCTGTGAAAACAACGTTTAATTCTTAGTGTCACTTAGTAGTCTGGTATTGGACTTATTTCTATTTGGCAGTGCATTTGTGATTGAGAAATTTCTATGTAAATATTGGGGGGGAAAAGTCATTCTTTATGGAAGATAGGCATACTGAGCTGCTAACTTGTCACCTCACTTTAAAAAAAAAAAAAAAAAGGCAATCTTAAGGTAAAGTCAAATATAGCTTTCCACGTAACTTGTAGCACAAAATAATGTTACAACTGTAAAGACAATTTTACTGTATAATTCAATGATTGTAATAAATGCAGGCACATGCCTCTGAACACTTTTTAGCTTTTTTGGATTGAAATGGCCTGTTTCAAATAAATGTTACTGTTTCTATCTAAATGTAGATTCTTCCACTCTGAAGCAGATGCTAGTTCAACAATCAGATCTTACCTTGAAAAGTATTTACCTCTTACAACATCTAAATGATTTGACCTAAAATCACTTGTTCTTCTATTTTATTTGCCCTGTGTAATAGTATTTTGGCTTTGGTTAGTGCACTTTTTTTGCTGCATGGTAAATATTCTGTCCCTTGCTGAAAATGGTGATTTGTATTTTCCCTATAAATCATTAAATGTGATGCTCTTAATGAATATTTTGGGGTGGATAGTGGGGAATGATGGCTTATAACATCAGGAGATCTTTTAGGTAACAGTTTGAGGCTTGAAGGTATGAATTTAAGACCTAAATTAAGTTTGATTATTCTGTAGGGACCTACAGAACTTAAGCGGAATATATGTTGATATAATCAGAGAATACATGCTCTTTTCTGTCTTGAGGATGCTCATGAAGTTATTGAGATGTGATGGAGTCCCTTTACCGATTGTGATGGATTCAGAGGATGTGGAAAGTTAGGGTTAGTTTGTGAGCTGCTTGATGGCAAACTGTACTCCTGAGCTTCAAGCAGTGTATCAAACTTACTTGTGAAGTAAGATTTCTTTATCTTGTCTGTTTTTATCTTCATCATTGTCTCACAAGGACTTCTGATGCCTCAGAGGTGGAATGTATGCGTGTGCCATTTAAAAGGCAACTTTGATTTGCACTTCTTGCCCCAATGCAAGAGATGTGGGGGAAAGGAAGAGGACTAGTAGCTCTATTAAAAGTTTAGGAATTTTGGGTCTTGAGGTCTAATTCATACTATAGCTCTAAAACACGAGACCATTGGCTGACATGTTTGGTTGCAGATATGTTGGAAACGTGTGTAACTGTTTGTGAAAGCAGTTAGGATTAAACCTTTCTGGCAAATCAGACTGTCATTTTTGAAGTTAAAAGCCAATACTTATGCTGAACATTACCAATCCTAAATCAAAACAGAACATGATCCTCAGTGTTCAACTGGGTATTTTAAAAAAAATTAATGAAGAAACCAGTCCTAATTTAAGAGGAGGGAAGGAAAGATAAAAATATGCCTGGAAATCAGATCTGGAATTCATTTTTTAAGGCCATTAGTTAAAATTGTGATTACGTTGTGCTTTGAAAACTCTCAGTCAGTCAGCAGAAAACATTCTTGTATGGTTTCTAATAGGAAAAACAAGTGATTACAGCCATTTCTTATCGATTTGTTCCTTGTTTATTCTTACTACCACAGCATTTTCAGACTTTATTAAGTGTCAAAGGTCAAGCTCAGTTTGCCATGAAATCCAAATGCACGTGTTTTTCTGTTAATGATTGACTTAGGCTTTCCTTTAAAGGTTCCTGAAGGCTTAATACTTATAATCTCTACCAGCAATATTTTGCCTAACAGTGTACTACTTCTGAACTTTTGTTTGAGCTTTTACTGACTTAAGCATTTGTCAATACTTAAGTTAGTAAAAACTTAAGTTAATAAAAACTTTTTAAACTGCATAACTTTTAATCTACATAAAAGATCTGCAGTCTCTCTAGTAAAAGTTGTTTGCCTGTAAGAAAATCTTTTTAACTGTTTCAGGTTCCTCTTTTGTGCATATAGTTTGAAGAAAATACCATGATCAGTTTCCCATGATACTTGCTTTGGATTCACCATTGCTATCTGTTTTGTTGATTTGTTAAGCAAAAAAAGCCTCTAAAACTCTTCTTAAGCTTTTGTTGTTATAGCAAGTGTGAATTAGATTAAGTAATTGGCCAGTTGCAGTGATATGGGATGTTTTGTCAGTGCATGAATACCCATTTTTCTGACTCTTCTGTTTTCCTGCTGCTTATACTCACAAGGACTTATCTCATTAGAAATTCTGATCTTTTGTTGTCATTACTTATGAAGGCAGAGGGTGAAACTAGTCCTATTTTTATAAATGGAAAGCTTGGAGAGGATCACTGCACCAAGGTTATACATGAATCTTTTCTGGCACTTGGTCTTTCATCTCTCGCTCATCAAGCCAGAGAACATTTATGGTGTACAAAGCCTTGGAAATCAATGTATGTTCTGACTTGATTTAATGTTTGTTTTTGTTTCTTACTCCTATTATATCAGCTCACTTTGCTAATTTTACATCTTGGCAAGTTCATGCTTCTTTCCACCTTGTTGCTTCAGGATCAAAATGAGACGTACAAACCTGAAGTAGCCTTTTGGACTCTCATAAGGCAGGTATACTGAAGAGATGCTATGCATAAGCACAGGAAAGCTTACAGCTATCTGTAAAATCTGAGTTCAGTCTTTTCCTCAGAATAAACTAATGCAGACTGTCTGATAGTGACTTAATGTCTGCTGAAAACAGGTTATGCTTTCAGACCTGTGCCATGGAAACAGGGTGTCTATTCAAATATCTTTTTATTGGGTTCTAGTGGGTCACATAGTTCCTGGTTTCTGAATTGTTATAACTACCAGTATTTTTCAGTAGTAAGGTTATTGAATAAAATACTTGTTCCTCAGGGACAAGAAAAGAGTGTGGGGGGGAAAAACCACCAATGTCTTGTATTCCTGGCAGATACTTGCACTAGTCTCTGGTTCATAAATCTTTTTATATTGGCCATGATATCTTTGTGTTGTGGAAATCTGACTAGATTCTTTATAGATAATTCTGATTTAAGATAGCTTTGGTGTCTGAAAGAGATAGTATTTCCTTCTGCTAAATTATCTTTGCCCAAAATATTTTAGAGTTTTCATTTAAATTAGGATTTGTTTTGTGGGGGGTTTTGTTAGTATTGCTTTAAGGGAGAGTCTAGCTCAGATATCTGCAAACTATACACTCAAAAGTAAGCAAACTGCAAGCTGTAGTCATGTAACCTGAGATTAGAGTATAGGATACTTCCTGTGGCAGCATTATGTCATAAATTTATTTTTAGTCCTTAAACACATACTTTCTCTAATGGGATCAGCAGATATCTCTTGACTAGAATAAGCAGTGCACTTTTTTGCCAGTAGGAATTCTAGATGTGCCAATACATGCATTTCAACATCCGCTTTACTTTTCTACTGACACACTGTTCCTTGATCTGTGGTTTGCTCACTAGTGGGAAAAGCTATGTAGAAATTCAGTTGCTCTTTTGCACCCACAAGTAATGACATTCCTCAGAATTCACGAGAAGCTACTGTGTGGTCTCTGAAACAATTTTTACAAGCGTGTGTAAGCAAGGTGTTTAGCACAAGGCATTTGACGTTGTCTTTGGGTAGTGATGTGTTGAATAAAAATAGAGTTGGCAGCTTCCAGGAGGCTGACCTACAGAGGCTCTCTGTGGACATGAGAGGATATTCTGATACCTGCTGGATCTAATGGGTTCTGTTCATCAGATGTTACATAACCTGTTCCCTCTTTTGGAAATTACTAGCTTTTCCCTGGAGAAATAAAGATAGATAATGGGTAGAAGAGGATGTATCTGGAGTGCCTTAGGCAAAGTGTAACCCTGTGCTTCTGGGCACAGGCAACAAGAATAAAACAATACTGATGGATAAAGTGCATCAGTAGGAGGGAGATACAGTAGTTCTAAGTAATGAAGCTTACATCTATAGTGCTAACAATAGGTTCAATGAAATTTGCTTGTGAGGATCTATTTGGCTTAGAATTCAAGGATAGCCTCAACTCCTTCCTGTTTACTAAGGAAGAAAAGGGTTTTAATCTAACTGCTTAGTTCTATTTTTCTTACCTGAAGAGATTTTTACATCTAAGATTCACAAACACGGGATTGGTGGTCAGCCTAATATTGCCAACCTATTTTTTTGTTCTGAAGAACGGTTAATGTTTAACATGATCTTCAGAATCCAGCTTTTCAAGAAGCAGGGGTTTAGAACAGTATTCTTCCATGAATTAGTGTCGTAGAATAACTTGAATTGGAAGAGAATCTGGTTATCTGGTCTGAAACTCCTCACTCAAAGCAGGGCCAAGTTAAATACATTGAACTTCTGAGTTAGATTAGGTTGTTCATGGCCTTGTCCAGTCAAGTTTTCAGTATATCCAAGGATGGAAATGCCACAGCTCTTCTGGACCACACATTCTAGGGTTTGACTACCTTCATTGTCAAAAACTGGTTTGTAACATCTAATTGGAATATACTTTATTGCTGTTTCAGTTGGTTTTAGTCCTGTCACTGTGTAGCGCTGAAAAGGGTCTAGCTCTATATTCTGTAGCAATTACCTGTTAGGTATCTGGAGGCACTAATTAGATTCCTTTTGAGCTGCTAGTCTTATCTGCAGGCTGAACAAATGTAAACTTTGCAGCCTGTCCTCACATGTGAGCATGTTGGTAGCTGACCATTAGACTTGCTGAGTTCTTGTGTTATTGATGAGTGATTAATATGGCAGATTAAATTTAATGTACATATGTATCTCATGGGGAAAATATACTCTGTCCTATTTTCAGCCAGAATGGAGCTAGTTTTGTTTTCAGCAACTACTGTGTTTTGGATTTAGTATGTGAAAAATGGCAATAGTACGCTGCTGTTCATTACCGCTGAATGATCAAGGACATTTTGCAGTTTCCCAAGTTTTGTGGATGTGCAGATGCAAAAAATTGGGTGTGGCACAGCCAGAATAGTTGATCCAAACTGGCTGAAGAGTATTCCATACCATAGACGTCATGCCCGGTATGAGTGAGGGTTGCCCATTGCACCCTCTCTCTGGTTCCTTGTTTGGCTTGTGTTCTGTTCATGTCCCTTGTTACCTTTTTTCCCCTCTCTTGTTCAGGCTTGTTTGTTCATTTACCTGGCTGTTTGTTCCCTTATGCTCCCTGGAACTTGCTGTTCTGGGATGGC
>KL260777.1:10676-21516 GCA_000699545.1 Podiceps cristatus | reverse complement strand
GGAGCCGCCCCTCTAGCCCCCCCTACCAAAACCTTGTCCCGCAAACCCAATGCAGTAATTCAAAGGTACTGGCCCACAAGCGCAGCATCACCTCTGCAGCTCTTCAGTTGAAGTGCCAAAGGTGGTGGCACATGGAGTCCCATCACTCCACTTTTTGGCTGTGAGGACTTGAGGGTCCACAAAATCTGGGAATCAGGTGAATATCTTCAGAGGTTTCCCTTTGCTGGTACCACTGCAGCAGGGCCAGATTCCTCATAGAGCCCATGTCTGGTGTCATGTCAGTGATGCAGGATACCCCTGACTATGTTAATTAGTTCAAGCTGGCTTATTCTACAATAAGGGACCACAAAGGTCCCGTAGCTTTATCATCACAGAGCTCCGAGCGGATGCGCCTGATAGCAGCCTGCATCAGATCTGTTTGCCATTACATCATTAGGGGTCCATAAAAATTGAAAGTAAGTCAGGCTACTATTCACCAGACTTTGGGCATTTCCTAATCTCATGAAACACACCAAAATAGCTATGCTAATGGCATTGTTAGGAATCCGGTTTTCTTGCTCATCATTACCATTTTAAAGTGGCTTAAATGGACTAGTAATCACCATAGCAACAAAGCAGCAGTCAGGAGGACTACTACCAAGAGAATTTTGTGTCTTAAAAAGGAACATGATTTTTTACATCTTTTCAATGAAAACTGAGTTTCTTCTGATTTTGAACATGATAATAGACCAGAATGAAACAGGAAGAAATTATAAACATTCTCATGAAAGCACTGAATATCCCCAAATCTACACTTTTTATCTATTGATGCAAAGTTTAAGGGGTATAAATAGACAAGTAAGTAGGAATTAGTACATCAGGAAGAATCTAAGTATGCATTGGGGTAAATAACACATTCCAGTAGCAAAAAGCTAATGTTTCACCTGGGAAAGCAAATAACTGAGGTCTGGATGAAGACCAGAGTCTCTTGCGGTACCTCAGGGTTCAGAGGTTTATTTATAACAACTTTTCCTGTTTCTACCTCCTCCTTCTATTGGTAAACACTCACAAATCCTTAAAATGACCTGTCATGGTATACATCGCAGCCTAATACTGTTATTTTAGTTGTTCCTTAGACACTGACAATCACAGTTATTTACATTAGAGATGAGATATTAAAAAAAAAAAGGCATGCACACCTGGCTTAAAAAAGTTTAGATCTGTCTACAAAAAACATAATGACAGTGAAATAGCTACCATTGTCTGTTGTCTCTTTCCTATCCTTCCCCATTTCTGGAAGACTTGATGGGTCTCTGGAAGAAGCAAATTGAGTCAAAGAGATGTAACAAAACTGTCTAAAAACCTCTCTACTTTTTTTTTAATTTATTTTTTTTAATATTAAATCATATCTGCATATATGCCCAACAAATTCTCTGGATTAAAACTCCTCCAGTGCAAACAGAGCCAGCTGCAGCTGAGGCCAGAGTCCCGGGATGTTCCTCTGCCACGAGCCCTTCACCAGCACACGGCAGCAGGGCTGGCGGCTCTGGGTCCCGGGCTGAGAAGCAGGGGGGAAGCCAGAGGCCAGTTTCTCGTTAGCCAGGTCCTACCCCCTACTTACATTATCTTGCCAAGCCACCAACCACAGCAGGGCTCTGGGCTTCCCGAAAAGAAAGAGAGCTCTTCCTCCCCAAAACGCCTGAGAGCAGTTGTTCTATTTATGCACTAAATAGGCAAAACAGACAGCAGGTACAGGAAAGATGCCTGCCTGCATGCAGGCACCATTTAGCAGCCTTAGAGGACAGGGTTTTGCAGTGCACAGCCCCTTCTGACCCTATAAAAAAAGGCCGTGGTGAGTATTTTCTGCTCTGGAGGGGCTCTCCCTTGACGTGCCACAGTACCATGTAGCCCGGGGACTGTGCCCTGACAGCCAAGGCACCAGGCGGGCGTACCCTATGCGGTTTGGAGCCCACAGCTCGCTGAAGATGGGCTGGGGAGTAGTAGACAGCTACCCCCTGCCATGCTGGCCAGCCCTGGGCTGCACAAGTTATCGATTAAACACAGATTTTGCATCCTCACAGGCAAAGACCTTTTCCCAGCTATTTCCAATCTGTTTGCCTTGCCAGAACCTGAGGAAGCTGCACACGTTGTGCTGGACATGAAGCCTCTCCATCCCTCCCCACCCTGCCAGACTTCTGCCTTGGGAGGTGAGAGAAATTATATTACTTCAGCCTTTAACCTCCGCCTTGGTACAAAAGCATTTCAGAGCACCCAGATTAACTGCACCACTTCTCCTCTTGGAATGCGTAAACATAGTTTTCTTCTTCTAAGGGTCTTGAGTGCATGTCAAAAACTTGCTTCCCAATGCCACTGTAATCGCTACGTATGGAGAATTTTTCCAAGACCTGCACACTGATCTGTAGCCAGCTGCTTTTTTCACCTCACTGCTGAAGAGCGTGTCGAAACTGCCGATGAGCAGGTCTAAAGCAGTACAGCTCCTTCTAACTCCTTTCCTTCATTATTAAATACCAGCAGACAGACTCCGCTTCAGGTTGCTACCCAGACATGCTCAGGGCTTGAGGAGGATGCAGGTTGTCTTTAACCGTGAGCTGAATGCAGCGGGACATGCCAGGTGAGAGCCCACAGGAAAACACATTGCTTAAAATACCCGGCCCAGAGGGCTCAGGGGTGCCCAGCTGAGCAACGCCCCGGGTGATGGAGGCTTCGAGCCCAGCCCAGCAACCTTTGTACCGCACAGGGACGAGCGGCTCTTTCCCGTCCTTCGCACAGGAGCACATCACCCTCACAGCTCCACGGGCCCCGCATGTTACCCACCGCAGCAGCCGACAGCCAAGCGCTGGTGACATAGGTGTCTGCTGCTCATTAAAAACATATAAAATTAGACATATTACAGTGTAGCTCTTCCTAACAAGAGCATCAAAACCAACATCTGCTAAATGCACTTCAACTTCATCCCCTGCAAGGGCTTCCCTTTAAATTCGTTAAAAGTCAGCTGCATTTCCGCAACAAATTAACAGAGGGAAAGGGTTTTCAGGTTGCCTCAGCCACATCGACAGCGGAAGGAACCGGAGACTGAGGGTGCCCCAGCAAGGCACAGCCCCCCGGCTCTGCTGGCGGTGCTTCTGGTCTGCAAAAAGGAGAGACCGGGGAGTTCCTGCGCTTCAGGAACTACACAAAACAGCATAAAACCAGACAGAAACAGTTACCTAAATGAAAGAGCATAAACAACGCGGGACAGGTGAGACTCTTCTCTGTAACGGTGCCCCTCTCTCCTCATGGCTGCCCTCCTACCTTGGCACAAGGCACAGTGCGAGCCGCACAGTCCTTCCCACACAGACCTGGCTGATTAAAAACATAACAGATGCAATAAAATGTGGAACAACAGGGTGGGAATGAGGGTAACAGCCTAAACAAGAACTCTGTTTTGCTAAGAGAAAAGTTCAGGTTTTGACTGAAACCTCCCCGGCTGTAGCCGCAGGAGAGAAGAGCCAGACCCCTTCCACCTCTGCCCACCCACTGGCACCTTGGGGATGGCGCTGGCACAACAAGCCGGTTGCCAGAGGCGCAAAGACCAAGTGCTTCTGCCACTTGTCCCAGCTGGGACAAGCTCAAGCATGAAGGGGTGATGACTTTCCTGGCCCAGAGGAGAACGAAGCCGTGATGTGTACCCAGCCAGGAGCTGCAGAGGGACAGCACCTCGCTCCAACTGCTCTTTGGGCTGGGGGGACGCAAGCTGCTCCCTCCCACCTCCCTGTAGGAGCCTGAAGCGTGGTGCAGGCACCTCCAACCAGTTGCTAAAGCCAGCAAGCAGCACAAGCTGGGCTCGGAGCCGCCATCAGGCACTGCGGGGCTCCTCCGAGCCAAAAAGCTTCAGCCAGCTCTGTCCATTGGGACACCTGCAGGGCTGAGTTTCCACCAAAGGAGCTTTAAAGCACTTACATTTGGGATTTAATCCCTCTTGGAGATCCAGCCTTGCCAGAAATCAGAGGTCTGAGTATGTTTGTCACCACCGTGCCCCCCGTCAGTGCCCTGTTGCACAGCATGTGGCATCCCACACCAGCTGCTCAGGTCTTCTCTCTCACCGGCTGATCTCTTCCTCAGCCATCTGATGCAATTGCTGAAATGACAGTGCTGAAAGCAGGGGGAAAGCATCTCTCATCAGGGCTTTCTTGATGAGTAACAAAAGAAATCTAATTCCTAAAAACGAGAGCTAAGACTTTGAAGTAACAGAAACCTGGTACCTATATTTTGATTTTATATTCTCCAGCAAAAACATTAGCGGCAATGAGGATTATAATACATAGTTATAAACCACAGAATCAGCCACAGAATAACATAAACAGTTTATAAAGGAACTTGTGTGATGTGCTTTCACGTGGAGCTCCCAGAGCTGTCCCAGGAACCTCTCAGCAGCCGCGGTGCCTCAGGCCGCAGGCAGTGTCGAGGGACGAGCCCGGCGCGTCGGCCGTGGCAGAGCAGTCCCTGCTGCAGGCTGGTGCTGGTGAGCTGCATGGCTCGGACAGCTGAAGCTTCGCAGCGCAAGGGAGCAAAATCGGACAGAGGTAAATACAGCAAACGTTGAAATCTCTGGCACCAGTGCAAGGGCACAGATCTGGGTGTGTTTAATGGTGAGATAGTATTTTCTTTGCAGACTAAGGGTACAAGGGCGTAACAGGAGCAGGACATACCCATCTGAGAATGTAAGTTACTCCTACCTAGGTTTTAAAAGCATCAAGTGTCAGAAACTGTGCATGCCTGAGAAAAAAAGCTTGTGAAGGTGTGTGTGGCAGGGGTCTGGGAAGCCCGAGCTTTCCCCCAGCAGCTGCACTGCTGCTACCACCAGCACCACATCTGCACCCAGTTTACAGGTCATGGATGAGATTTTTTGCAAAGATTCGAGACACCAGCACCATGCACAGCTTCCTTTTCATGCAGGCTGACCATCTGAACCTGTATCTACCTGCATTGCATACCAACCCGTGTCTGAACTTCTGAAGATGGGTCAAGTCTGCCCAAGCTGCACTTTAAAGGGATGGTGAGCACTGGGCATTCGGGGAAACAAGGAGAGTGTTGTGCTTCCTTGGGGAGGCTGCAAGAAATGAGACAAAACCATTTCTGCTAGATATTCTCCCCATCCCCTTTTGCTAAAGGAGGCACTGCAGCTTCCTTCTGGCAAAAAACCCTCATCCCAGACCCAACCCTCTAGAAGCCAAGTTTCCCGGCAGATTTAACCTAGAGGCAATTACCCAGCGAAGGCAGGCAGGAGCACTCCCAGCCTTGCAGCATCACAGATTCCAGGCAACGCCAGAGAAGCCTCCCAGCGACACGATCGCCCAAGTGGTGCCACCCCCTCCTGAGCCTTGGGCCCTGCGGAAGCACGGGGCAGCTGAAGGCAGCTTCGGGAACCGAAACAGGGAGAGCTGGAGGAGCACGAGGGCTGGGCAGGGGCTCAGGCCCTGGAAAAAGAAGGCCTGCCTTCATGCCAAGCCCTGCACTGACAGTGCGCGGGTCAGGGTGCACAGCTACGCGCCCACAAGCACAGCTGCAGAAAGGAGAAGGTAAAACTGGAGAGTATCACAGGTTAAAAATAAATAAACCCAACAATGAATAAATCCTTTTTTATTTCAATTTAACAACATCCAAGATCTTTGCTTGTGAATTTTAGGGGGAGAACACACTGCCCAGCAGATGACAAGTCTTCTGCTCCTCCTGCCTGGGTGCTCCGAGAGAGCCGCCCCGGCTTCCAAGAGGGATCAGCCCGACTCAGCGCAGCGCTTCCCCGCGCACCCGGCAGAGCCCCAGCCCCCGAGACAGATTGCTGAAATGGAAAGCCCACGAGTTCGCCTGGCCACGCTCCCCGTTTCCTCTATAACCATGCCTGCTCTGATGGCAATGACCCAAAAAACTAGATAGGCAGCCACTGCCCCCTCCTCACCTTGTTTTTGCCAGCTCTGGTTAAAGTTTCAAGAGAAGGAGCAGGGGAAAAGCCAGCGCTTGAAGGAATGGGATTTAACGTATTAAACGTAGCTCTAATAGCAGCATGTCAACTCTCCAAACATTTGCACAATCAGGTTTTGTGCAGAGTTAACTTGCACGCGCAGACGTTGGTTTCAGCTGTTTCTTTGCATGAATCTTTAGTATTATAAACTCAGGACCAGCCTTTAATGTTCATCCAGTCTATATTCAAAAGGTATACTCAAAATCTGATGGACATTGCAAAACTGAACAGGGGAACATAGAGACAATTGTATAGATCAGCTCCGTTCTGGTCACCAAAACATACCTGGGGCTGCAGACCCAAGGGCAGCGAAGGCAGCCTGTAAGAGCTTGCTGTGCTGGAAGGGGACATACACCGCCTTCTCATTGCTCTCGGGTCCTCCGCTGGCTTTCAGCCATTTCAGGAAGGTCTGGCGAGCCCTAGTGCTGCCATAAGGTAGGTGGCAGGGAGCTCCTGGTTTGGTGCGATACCGTGGTCAGCTTAAAACGTTTGCTGAAGCACAGGCCAGAATTTGGGCTTTTCAAGGTGTGTGCCCAGCTGGACCTGGAGCCTGGCACACCTGTAGCTGTTAAAGGGCTCCTGTCCTTTACAAGTTAGGAGAAAGCTGTACGGTGCACAGGAAGGCTTCACTAAGCAGTCCACATCATCAGGAACATAAACAACAAAACTACTCAACTATTAGGAATAATTCTTAGGCATGAGTTAGTAGAGCAGTATGTCCAGGTTCTTTGCTGAGGACACGTATGACTTGTGTGGGTGTTTATTTCCCACAGAAGTCACCAAATGCAACTGTTATTTGCCACACTGACCTTACCTGAAGACCATGTGGTCATATTTGAAAATGGCTGTTAGGGAAACACAGTAAATCCACGTTCTTCATGTAAACATTCTTTATACATTTTTTTTGTGTATTTAAAAGAAGAGTCTCAAAATATTTACATGTCTTTAAGACGGCACCTCCTCTCCTTTCTCAAAAGCCCTCCTGAACTCTGCTCAGGCACAGATGGTGGGGGGAGCACCCACAGCCATCATGAGTCCAGTTTTGGACTCAAAGCTGCCTGTCCCCAGCATCCCATCTGTCCTCCCTTCCAGCACACACCATTTCAGCCCTGCATCACCTAGACCAAGTCCAGGGCTTAGCTTCCCTCCGCTGTGCTTTGCTCTCCTTGGAAAGTGCCCAGAGCCACTCACCTTGCAGAAGGATTTCAGCGCAGACACACATGCCACCATTTCACGAGCTATGCAGTCGGGGTTGTTTATTTTGGGAAATCGTAGGGGCCAACACACCACGAGAAGCAACGTCAAGCTCCATCTATGAGCAGGAAGATGGTTCTCTGAGGCATCTCCCCTGCCAGGTGAGCACTGTGAGCAACGATGAGGCCCTGTGTAGCTCTGGAAACTTTCCTACAGCATGTCCACTAGCCAACACCACTCAGATATTTTCTGCAAGCATCCAAAACACAGGGTCTCGCAAGAAAACCCCATCTGAACAGAGGAAAGCATTGCATTAATATATTAAACCCCAGCCCCTGAGAGTAAAGGAAGGTAAATGCTACCATTATATACATGCACTCCACAAAGGAATGTCCAATGGAGGCTGCCATTCGCTCACACTCCAGGACCTGCCTCCAGCTTTTCCCAAATAGCATCTAGAAGATTTAATCTTTTTCCCTGACCTTTTTTTGCAAAGAGCTTCTTTTGGTCCCAAATGCTTCTCATACAGATCCCAATTCTGCAAATTTATAGATTTGCATGATATTTTTAAGGATTGGTGGGTTCAGAAACAGTTCATGTGACTCTTATTCCTGTTGTGTGGCTGGGTATCATTTTTGAGTGCCTAATGGCACTTCTGGTCGGAGGAGATGACTTTTCAAAAAGCAAAACCAACACTGAATATAGTTGTTTGGTTTACAGACTTTATACTAGGAGCAGTCCTTCCCAAATACTTATCTGACCTTAAAAAACCAAACCAAAACACACAACACCACACCCCAAAACCAAACCACAACACAAAAAAACCCCCAAACCTACAGAGTGGATTTTCAGTTCTCACTGACTTAGCTGTGAGAGGGTAAAACCTCACGCCTGGTGCTCAAGAGACTAGCATAGAAGTGCCTGGGCAAATGCTAGCTTAGGTTCAAACTGTCCTTCCCAAACGCCATTTTGCAGCAGGCAGCTCCTTCTGTGTTTTTCTCTCTGCAGGCACATATTTTGCTCGACACAGGCTTGCACCAGTAAAACTGGCTTTGCCAAGAAGAGATTGTCCGCTTTGAAGAGGTCGCGCAACAGTTTCCAGGGGCATCCACTCCCTTGAGCTTTGCAGATCATGAGGAGCAAAACATGACACATGGAACCCCCTGAGTAATCCAAACCAGCAGAGAGTAATTTAGCTCCAATTTACACAAAATGGAAGATGTAACAGGTGGAGGCAGCTTTAGTGAGCTTGTGACATGTTCATCAGGACACGGTCAGTCAGTATTTCTAAATAATCAGGACTGAAATCATGAGGGTACTTTTGTCAGAGGAAGAAAACTGGAACAATGCTGAAGCAGAAAACCACAAATAAGAGGAAAGTTATCAACTCAAAAACTGAATAGTCGCATAGATGGCAAACCAGAAATATAGGCGGTTTAGGAATAAAAAAGGAGCAACTTCTCTTTGGACATGATTCAGCTTGAACTTTCAGCTAGACTATAAGGTAAAAGCCAGCCACAAATTACTACATGAAATAAGGATAAGGAGGAATTTCTCATCTAGGCATGCAAGTGCGAGTAGGACTTTATCCATTCAAATGAGATCATTCAGAGATGAAACAAGGAGCAGGGGGAATAAAGAAAAGGGATGCAGGAGGATAAATGGGCCAAGTGGTTTTGGAGTAAAGTTTGTATATGCACATGAGGAGAAGCAAGAAAAAAGCATAAAGGAAAACATGTACAGAGAATTAGGGGAGGGTGAAGCATAAGGCAGAGGCTATGGAATAACAGAAGTTTAGTAGTTAATAGAAAAACATAGTGAAAAAGGAAGACTAAAGGAAGTCTTTCTCCACATATATAAATAAACCCCACTATTTTTCATAGAAATTGTCAAATATGGAGCTTCAATAGAGGATGCAAAAGCAGAGATCTTCCCTAATTCACATCTCAAATAAGCTGCAAAGCTCACAAGGCACAGGGAAAAGCCAGGAATTAAATGCAGGAGGTATTTATCCTCCTGTCATCTTCCGTCTCTGCCTCCCAACCAAATCCAACCTGGCCAAATACAGCATCAGTGCAGGCTAAATACCGTATCGACGACATGTTCACAACTACAACATCCTTGAGGCACTGCATTAAGCTCACTTCACTTCCAGAGCTCCCGCAGCCCAGGGAGGACAGTGCTGCTGCAAGGAACTGTTCCCTCTGCAATGCCCCGACTTCTCTAACACAGAAAAGGAAACCCTCACATCTTTAGTTGCTTTTTCTCACGATGCAGGAAGGTCTGAGAGGAGCTGGTACTGCGTGAGTGAGACATCAGCTTATCCTAAAACTGTTTAAATGGAGGAATCTAGTGAATCCAGGGATTCGGTAGAGGAAACTCAGACTTAAAGATTACTTAAAAGTAACAGCAAAGAAAACCCCTCAGCTTCTCCAAGCTGAACGCTGCAACTGTCCTTTACCGTTAACGCTGGTACTGCCCAAGGCCGCGCTGTCATCAGCTCAGCTGCACTAAGGCAGCGCGTGCTGGTGGTGCCCGGCAGACCACCGCCGGCACGCCTCCTTCCCTGGCACAGGCCTTGGAGTTGCACGGAGAGCAGGTAAATGGCTCATTCAATTAAATTTTATTATTTTCACAGACCGCTAAAGCAAGCTTGAGAAAGCAAGTGTTGTTCTGGGGAAGACTGCCCTCTCTTCCCAAGTGCCATGCAGTTCACGGCCAAAATGAGAGTTCCAGGCTCCACACTCTCCTTCCATGAGGCTTCAGGCAGGCAAGGTTGAGCCTAATATCTGGGAGTACTGCTGCAGATGCAACCCACCTTGTACAAATGTTTAATGAAAAATGCATTAAAGTAGTACAAGTGTGAAGTTAAGTATTCTGAGAACACCAGCTTAAAAGCACCTTGACATTGCCAGACAATCAATGCCATCATGAGAAAACTAAATATTGAAATAAATAGAGCAGCATGCATTCACGACTGGAGGATCTGTCACAGACTGATTTGTTTCAGCTGAGCAAACCAGGGAAAGGAGCATTGCAGAGGTGAACAATTAGGTCTGGATGAGGTCTGACCAGGCGGCTCGCTCCCGTGTTACCTTCCTCACGGCAGCCAAGGGCCTGTGGGCCCCGTGCCCGCCAGTGCTGGGCAGCGAGCCTCCCTGGCACACACCGTGGATGAAGAAGCCCTGCCATTCAGCCCGGGCAAGCTACAGGTTACACAGAAGCACAGCCAAAGGCTCAGCAGCTGGGTGCCGTCGGTGTGACCAGCGAGCTGAAGCGACCGCAGCTCCTGCTGCAGAAGAGCCCTATCCTGACTCAAATGCTTCTGCTGAGCACACCTCCTGCAAACCTCCGGGGTGGGCCAGGGCTCCTCCGTCCCTCCCTCCAGCGCCCGCTGAGCACAGCCCGACAGGTTACACAGAAGCACAGCCAAAGGCTCAGCAGCTGGGTGCCGTCGGTGTGACCAGCGAGCTGAAGCGACCGCAGCTCCTGCTGCAGAAGAGCCCTATCCTGACTCAAATGCTTCTGCTGAGCACACCTCCTGCAAACCTCCGGGGTGGGCCAGGGCTCCTCCGTCCCTCCCTCCAGCGCCCGCTGAGCACAGCCCGCAGCCATTTGTTTCGCGGGGGGCTCTGGCAGAGTTGCATT
>KL260774.1:0-20004 GCA_000699545.1 Podiceps cristatus | reverse complement strand
GGAAAGAGCAGAGTATGAAATTTTAATTAGCTGCTGCTTATTGGGTGAACAGGTACACAGCTATATTGCAGTGTTCTGTGGAAAACAGTATAAAATGATAGAAAAATGCACTGTAATGCACAGTAGGGCTGAATTAATGTTGCACAACGTTTTATGAGGGTACAAAGATATTGCTCATTTCTGAACTCTCAATCTGTGTGGTTTTAAAGTTGTAAGAATGGTTTTCTTCAAGCTTTCCTCTGGGAAGATGAACTAATAGCTGTATTACATGAATACACATCCTTTAATATATTTTTCATGTACAAAAGGAATTAGTTTTCTAGTCAACAGGGATAAAAATTATATTCACTCCTATATTTTATGGCATGTAAGAAACTTACTGCTAGTATATCTGTTAGTATGATAACACTGTTTCCACTGAAGGCTGAAATATTCATGAGATCTTTAAACTTAATCCTCTGTTTTCCATTTAAGAAAGTACATGTGTGAGTTTGAGAAAAGCAGTAAAATCTTCTCAATCAACCTTTTTTTAAAAAGGTAAAGTGTAAATAGCTTGCCAACACATTTTCCATTCTAACTCTGCTATAACAAATGGATTAATTGTTGGGTAATTTAATCAGATGGCTTGATGAAAAAATTTGAGCTAAGACTTGATGTGTGTCCAGCATTCGAAAAATGGGTATGGGTTTTTCAGCTATGAGAATTATGTCCAGATGGCCCTAGAATGAAGGATAGTATTCAAAATGTTGTTCCCAGAGGACTGGCCAGCTGTATCTAACATGGAAATGCTTCTGTGAATTTTTAAAAAAACATTAAGGATAATGGAGAATACTGGAGAGAGCATTTAAGTGTAATCCATTCACAATCTAGAGTAATTGACTCAGTTGGCAGGAGTCATCTGAAATTAGGTTTTAACAGGCACAACTGCTAACACATCTATCTCATACAAACTACATCTAGAGCTAAGATGCTAAGTTTTTGGAAATTGCCCTTCAGTTTGCTCTTTCCAGCTAACACCTTTCTTGGCATTGTTCAGAAATTTGCCACCTGCAACAAAAGGCCTTTCTAAAGAAGTCCAACATTTATTATTCTACTGAGAAACATTTGGAGGTACTTTAAATCTGTTTCAACACAGAGAAATATAAATAGGGCTCAACAGTTGGGAGCAGAAACCCAAACATCTACATTTGTAGCAATAAGACATTTTTGGAGGAGCATTTTGTAACAGGCTTGTTCAAGAGATGGAAAAATGAATCGTCTCACACATTAGAAACAGTGTCACTTCTTATATCCCTGCGAAGCTTTTATGTTTCACATTAGCATCTTTCTGGAGCTTACCCACACCCTACATAGCAGAATTTTGTACTGCCATCTGACAATGCTGTATTCAGGCCAAGACCACGGTGCTTCACATTTGCCAAGGGCTGCAAGTGTAGTGAGAGAGAAAGCTGAATCCTTGAAACTTCCCATCACAGCAAAGCAGCAAATTTAACAGGGCCCCAAGGAAGACCCATTAAGCCTTCGTCATGCATCCATCAAAAAGGCGATCATTATCTAGACTTATAGACTGGAATGGTACTAAAGAAAAAGCAAATAAAACAATCCCGAGGATTTCCATCAAGACAGACAGAATCACCAGGAAGGGAAGAAAATAAATGCCATTTTAGTGCATGTAGCTACATTTAAAAGAGGAAGAAAACTCTTGAGACTTGCTAATGTAATCGCATATAACACCAAAATGCGCTCCTACTGTTATTTCTTACAATACAGGACTCATTCTATCATAAATAAAAGTTCTATGAAAGTTTTCTTTGGTTTAAGTGTTCATACAGTGTTTAGATTTCTTTCCCTTTTCCAGTCTTCAACGCTAGATCAGGTCACTTGTACTTGATTTTAAAACATTTGTTCAATTTGATTTATAGAAACAAAATGAAGACAGACTAAAAGATATCAAGAGGTGCTTATAAATCAGAGCAAATAAAAAAAAAAAAAACAAACTGTAAAATTCAACAGAAAAAACAATATAATCTACAACTATCATCCCATTTATTTATTTTAGTACCATTCTTGCCTGTTAATATAAATATGTATATTACTAGCATACTTCATTCACAAACATAGCACACAAAAGCACCATCAATTTTTGTGGTATGAGTAATTTAGATTAAATCAGATGCAGCAAAATCAGTTTTCCTTATGCTTTCATTCACTTACATTGCTTCCTGGAACAATTTTGTTAAACAAAATGTAAGGTGATAGGGTTTTTACTGTGAGATGGTGCCAGAGACAAATACACTAGGCAGTGCTAATTGCAGAGAAACTGAAAAATACGACTGACTAGTGACTATAGCAAGGGAGATGGCTGATAAGGAAAATGTTCTTCTGCCATAGGTGTTTCCTAAGAGGAGATTTAGAAATCCTTACAGTTTATCACTTGAGAAGGAGCAAAGCTTTGCTCTGTATGGCAGGAGAATGCCAAGGCTATTAAATCATAGGGAAGTAAGGAAAATGGGAAGGAAGGAGTAACGCAATACTCTTTCAAATCCTGGAAGTTTTTCAGGATGTTCACAAGTGAAGTGGAAAGTGAGAAAATGAAAATATTAAAATAACTTAAAGCTTAATAATTTCAATGGTTTTCTTTGGAGTAAAAAGTAAAAGAATCCTAATTCTCTTCTCCTTTCCCATCTCATGTAGATGCAGGAGCCCTCCATAAGGTACAAGGTAGCGTATCTGGAAATTGTCTTCAAATAAAATCAGAACATGAACTACACAGAGGTACTGGGTTTCTTAATCTCTTAACAATTACTTTATGTATTAGATGTGTGATAGCCTGAGGTTTATGATGGAGCACTGCATTGAAAAGTAAAGAAAACCACAGTCAGGAGTTCTGACTGGAGGGAAGTTTGGAAGCTAGAGTAAGCAACCATATAATAGCAGCACAGGGACAGCTTCTCCCAAGCACTTATCAACAGTTTTCCAAAGAAAGCATGGAAATATCTTTCCTGTATGCTTAATAATAATTAAAAAAAAAAAAAAAAAAAAGCACAAACATTAACAACTGTGTCTATATGAGATTTTAAGACTGTGCTCTCTACAGTGGCTCTGCTCCTGGGAACCAGGAAAATGAATTAGGCAGTCAGAGCAAATTCAGACAACTGCATGATTTTAATTAAATCCTTTGATAAAGCTAGTGGGTTGGGTTGGTTTGTTTTGGGTTTTTTTTCCCTAATAAAATGTTGTAAAGTTTTGGAAAAAATCAATAGGTTCCTGAAAAATAAGAATTTGGAGACTAAATCAATCAGTAAACTAGGAGTAAAAGGGATTTTAGTCCCACCCTAAATGAAAAATCCTAGTGCAGCTTCAGCTACAGAATTTCTATTGAAAGCCTCAGCAATATTGGTACCCAGTGCACATATTATCCCACATGAATGCCACTGACATACATTAAAGAACTGTCATGGCAATACAAAGAACACAAACCTGCTGATAGTATGAAATATTCTTAACATAGAGAAGGTGTGCTTTATTAAAGTTACAATGATTTTAAACAAATAATTGCTACAAATATGACTGCCAAGCATTCTTATCATGACCTTGCTCTGGAGAATTTAAGGGAGACACTCATGCAGCCTCGATTCTCAAAAGGCTGATCTGTGAATGTCTTGATATCTTCAGAATTAATTTGAAGACACTTCCAATGTGTCATATAGTTTATTCCTCTGCATTGATTTGCTTACTGTGATCTGAAAGAGGTATATCTATAGAGGCAGTGCTGCAAATTGAGAAATAACTGTCCTATTTATATGACTATGGTGCATGCGTATTGAGTGTGTTTATGATGTCTTCCTTCCGAAGAAGGTGGATGAAAAAATGCTGCTAAAGGAAACATCAGGAGTGGAAAACAATGACAAAGTCACTGAGAAGATAAAGGTGAAGCTAGTCTTTGTGGAATGCCTGATTTTGCCCTCTCACGGTCAAGCTGAGAAGACAGAGACACGCACTCATTCCAGAGGATCTGAAACATAAAATGGGGAGACCGACATTTATCCCAGCTGACATTATGCACTCAACTGAAGTGCCTAAGTAATACCATTTTTCCTTATTAGGGGACACACACATCTTCAAAAAGCAGGTTTGCCTGCCCAAGGTCTGCATTGTCCTCTACAGACATCTGTCTCTCTTACTATGAAAGGAGTAAATGGTGCCTGCACCCCTGCTAAAGTACTCCAGCAAGTGGGACAATAGGCCACTCTATGCTATGAAATTTGGGAATAGGAGACAGGATGGCAAAGACAGAGCTGGATACAAAAGAAACAGAAACTGTTGAAGAGTGATTGACTCCCCAGGCATCCAGCAATCGAGGCAACTACTCTCTGAAAGGTATGCAAACAGGAAAAGAAGGCTATGATCACACAGAAGGATCAGAAATACAGATGCAGACCTCAGGTTTTTTCACCATCCAGTTTGTAAGGTCTCTAGCTGAAAGTTTGTCTTGATATAAAAAAAACTGGAAGAAGAGAGCTTATTAAAGTAATTGTGGATCAGGCCCGTCATGCTGATGTAGCTGTGAAACAGTTCTACCCAAAGGGAAGGACAGAAAGCCAAAAGTGCCCTCAAGGGACTGTCTGCCCTATAACCATGGCAAACAGCAATTCCAAAGCATTTCTGTAGAGCTTGTTTACATTGCCTAATGTGTCTGTACTTACAAGCGCTAAATGCTGAGCTAGTACAAAGCAGTGCAGCTTTGCTGCTTGTAAATGAGCTGTATCATTTTACACAGCTGACTGTCTGGGTGTCCGAAAAATTCTACTTATTACTGAATGTAAATGGTCTAGCTATAAGTTTCAGTAACTTTCCCCTCAGCTTCTGATCCCATTTCATTTATAGTGGTTTGAGCCTGCCCTCTAAATAAACATTCTCATTAACAGATATTAAATTAACTCACAAGCAGAGTTAAAGCCAAAAAGAGGCTCATGCACACCAGGAAAAGGACGCAAAAAACATAGCATAAGTATCTGTAATTGCCCATAAATTCAGTAGGAAGCAGGGGTGGTTCAAAATACATAGTCTTAGTGGCTGCTGACCTGGTAAAAGTGCCTCCTCTGGTTACAAGAAATCCTTACCAGGAACCAAAGCGTATTTCCTCTCAACATGTTGAATTCTCACAGCGTGTTTCTCAGGTTGAGTGCAGAAGTGCTTCATCTTAGATACAGATCTGTCTCTTTCAATTACCAGTGAGGACTACAAAGCATTTTAGCAATGCCATCTGTCAATTTAGCTTGCTAAGATAGCCTAATTGGCTCTTTTTTAACGTCAGTGAGGGCAGGAAAAGAAAGATGTGCTGAGCAGTCATAAGTATTTATGCCTTGGCACTATTAAAGTGTCTAGCCAGCTCTTAGATTGAACGTAGCTGCAGAAGGTTTGATGTTGCCATATAATACCTGTTTTTAATGTGCTGGGGAGAGCCAAGACACTTGAAACTTCCATTGACCATTATAGCAAGCCGTGTGCAGAGGGCTTCACATTCTTCCATACTAGAAAATAAAGGGGAGGAGGGGGGGAAGGGGGGGGGGCAAGGAAATAAAAGAGTAATAGTGAAAACAGAGAACATTATTTATACCTAACTTCAATCAAAGTGGAAGGAATCTGGACAGCTGCAAAAATGGGTACATAAAACCTTTGACTTTAAAGGCAACAGTCCAAATTGTAACTGGAATTTATGGTTTTAGTTCAGAACTAATTGGACAATTCTGGTCACAATACAAAGGTTTTATTACCACAGGCAAACACCTGATAGACAGTCTCAGAAATGCCACTGAGTGTTAGAGCCATGAACTCTGTTATCCCCTGCAGTATCTGTTTGTGGTCATTCTAAGCTAAAGGATAGAGGGAGAAGAATAAAATGTTTGCTCAGCTTGCCTTTTGCGTAGTACATACATACCCTTAAAAAGTAGTTACCCCTAGTCTGATTGCAGAATAGAAGATGATGCAAACCACTACAATCCAAACAGAATTTAGAACATGGAAATGCAGCTGAACAAAAAAGCAGGACCCTGTTAGATGCAACTACTTCAGATCGGTTATAAACAATAACTTTGACTTGTAAAGCTTAGGGCAAGATAGGCTGCCATTCTACATATTATATAGAATTGTGTGAGCAGTTTTTTCAAAGCATCGCTTTAGACATAGGACATCAGTAAGGACATATTCATCATCTCAAAGAGGAGTCATAGTCGTTTGATGTTCCTGCGATTCACTGTGTGCACTCCCCAACTCTTCTGAGATAGCTAAACAAGAGCTGTCTTGTGTGCCTCAGCCATGTGCCAGTCCGAATTAAAGCTCTTTTACTGAGCAAGCATGGCAATTAAGTACCCCTCTAGGAACAATTTCCTTAAAATGGGACAGGGATATGGTGGGGACTGCCAAACCACTATATTTAAGAGAGATGGGGAGAAAGCTTGCTACCACACCTTCCCAGATATCGGGAGGTTAGATGAGTCTCTTTGGGATGCAGTGACTCCTAAATCTCTCCTTAGTATAACAATTGCTAGCTGTGGCAAAATAATACAAATTTAGTCCTGTCTGGACAGTTAATACAATCTCACTCCTCCCTTCCTCAAAACAAAAGTTTTGTCTCTGAAAATTAAGTAAATAAAAATCAAGACCTAATTTTTACAGAGGAAACCTGTACATGAAGATTCACTTGGTAAGTAAAATTCCTTTACTTATACAAGTAGCCTTTGAAAGAATCTCAAATAAATCTCCAATGGCCTTCAGCAAATAATATAAATCATACAGAAAAATTTCTCCTTCCCTTACCCTGGCACAACAGTGCCTTATGAATTAGAAATTAAATGTGTACACTCTTATATCTGCTTCAACTCATGCATTTGTAATTAGTAATGATCTGATGGATTTTTTTGTTTCCTTGTTTACAGCTTACTAGTAATGAGACCACATTTCTCTTCTGTTTAGCCGGTGTTTGACAACTAAGGGTTCTTAATCTGAACTGAAAAGTCAAAGAACACACTTTCTTGAAAATCACTCAATTCACGATGTATAACTTGTGCTCCCTAAATAAGTGAGCTGGTAAGGACTTGGGGAGCAAATACAGGTATGTGATTTTCAAGATTCACCTTCAATAAATAGAAACTTTTGAGAACATTTTTCCATCAATAATGTAGCACACACATGTACAGGGACAACAAATACATTTTGAGAACACCTGAAAAAAAACAAACAAACAAACAAACCAACCAGTATCTAGAGAATACTGAAGGAAGTTTTGCTGCGTTCTTTTATTGATTCATCTACCCTTCAAACCTCATTTGGCCAAAATGTTTCATTTCTGCTTTGATTAGTGAGTTCTGTCCTCTCTGGCCATGTTTTCGTGATCTCTCCCTCACTTAAAGCCATTTTATATATAATTATATGTACTATACTATATTACCTAAGGGAACATTTAATTTATTCCATTTTACTATAGATGTTACAAAACAGTATTGATGTTTCCTCCATTAAACTGATATACCAATGACCATATCAGAGAATTGACAAGATATTTAATGTAGATAGACTTCTCTAAGAGGACAGGGTCACTCCTACCATTTCCAGAAGCACATACAGAGAGTAGCTGAGGCAATTGTCTTTAGGATGTCATGGCATACACTTTTCATACACTGATGTAAACCAGAGTTCTTAATAAAATCAGATTTTTTACTCCCATCTCCCTTTTTAAGGATTTGTAAAGTGTGAAGCTGCGAAAGGATAACCTGGATCCTTTTTAAGGATTTGTAAAGTGTGAAGCTGCGAAAGGATAACCTGGTGTTCCAAGCAAGACGAGACATTGCAACATTGCATAGAAAGCTCATAAAAAAAGGAAGAGTTTACTGCATCACTTTTTTTTTCTGTGCCTGCAGCCCCCTTGAGCCACATTCTAATACTTGGAAATTAAATATAAAAAATATTTAGGATTTACGCAAGTTCAATTTTCGCAAGCAGGAAGGGATTGCCATAAAATACCAAGACATATTTCACGTTTCACAGCAAAGTGAGCATGCCTTCAGAATATGCTCTTCTGGTCTCAGTTGAAGGCAGGTGAGGAGAGAGAAGAGGAATATGCTGGCTGCTGGGATAAGAGTCTTACCTGTGGGACGTCAGCACAGCTGCACAGCCATCCTGAACTTCCTTGAGGATGGTTTTCCAAAGATAGCGTTTAGAGCAAGGATCCATCCCAGAGCTGGGCTCATCCTATAAGAAAAATGAAAATGACGATATAGCAGCATGGGAAAATCATACCACAGCTCCAGCCCCACATAATGAATTAAAAAAGCTCACAATAAAATCATATATTTTTCTCTGAAAAAGCTACTTTTTCAGGAGGTCACTTAAAAGACATTCTGATCCGTTTCTTGCTTTAACAAGTATAGTTTAATTTTTTAATTTATTGAAGGCACATTTTATTAAAGAAATTTTAATATATATATTAATGTTTGTGTATTACAATATAACAATTATTAGTTCTAAACATACATATATATATTTTTTATAACATACACATGCATATACTTTTTTAAAAGGCGAGACTTGCAGGTGGTTTTCGTCACTTTGTGGGAGGGTTTGGTACCTGTTTCTCCCCTACATGCACATCTGCCATGAGTACAAACAAGTGGAGAAGTAGTCGTGTAACTCCCGGCTGCCTGCACTGCCCACCCCATAGCCAGATGTAGATAGTGTGTTTGGAGTTGACATCCTCCAGCATTTACTCCCACAGTCCTTTTGAGAGGAACTCTCACCCAGGGTGGAGAGAATCCGCAGGATTAAATAACAACCCAGTCAGTGATGCCCAATGTAAACCGACTGGCAAACCCACTTCTCAATGGCTTTCATGGAGAAAGAAGTGCAGCTACAAAAACTACATTTCTCCTTTCTATCTAATCCTGCTGTCATCATTAAATCAAATTTTGACTTCATCTACTTTTAGAAGCAGAAGGAATGATATATCGTTGTCAAAAGCCAGTCTCTGCCACTACAAACCTAGGGAGAAGGAAACTCCCAGTTGCCTTTTACACTATGGGATTCCATGAAGGGCGACAGCAGCAATTAGGGCGGTATGGCCTTGGCCAACATATTTGCAGCAAAGGATGCCAGCTGAAACCTGGAAGCAAAGCTCTCAAGAAGCAAAGAAAACAAAACATCCAGTTTGATGCTGATTTTGGTGCTTAGTTACCAATGGCAGAGGTGAAAACTGAATTCAATTCAGTCTCCTATTATCTGTGGATAGCTAACAATGAAAACATAAAAAGCAATAAAAATAAAGCAACCCACATTATTACTTAAATGAATAGCTATGATCCTGGATGCAATCTAGAAGCAGATTCTGTGATTTACACTGGTGTCTTTGCTTTCAGACAAAAGAAAGCCTTTTAAAATACGGAATAACTCCTTTAAAATCTGCTAGCTTTCTAAAGCCAGCCCAATGTTTTAAAACATTTGACATGTTTAGATATTTTTCTTTCCTCTTGTCATTACATATGCAATAGTCTGTGCCTTGCAGCAAGAAGCAGCTTGAAATGGATACTTGAAGTAGCGTGCTGTCATAAAGACATTAAAAAACAGTTGAAGCATTTTCTAAGATCAGGAAAAAGCACTGATTTAAGATTATCTCCTCCTTTTACTAACTGAACCAGGGTCAGTTTAAGCATAAAGTGTAAATAAAACAATCAGCTCAGCATGAGGCAATGATAGGAAGTTAGAAGCAGCAAAATGTGTCTGATCTTCTGAAACATGAACCCCATGAGAAAACCAGTTTTATCTAGCTCCGCTCAGCCTGCGGTCTGTTACTGGATGCACTGGTTTCCCCCCACAACTCTGGGAAGCAGATTCCCTCACTCTGGTGGTTCCAAAAGGCTTATTCCACTATTGAACTGGTTTAGCTCTTCCCAGCCAGGGTTTAAGAAAGGCATGTGTAGTCTTTAGTGAAACAATAGCCAACGATAAGAAAGAGAATGTGATGTCATAATGATGCAGTGCCCAAAGCTCTGTAGTTCCCTGATCATCACTATAAAAGGTATTGCTTAAACTGGAAATGCCAGTTTCAGGCCTAAGTGAGCAGTAGGATGCAAGTACCAAAACAACATGTGATAAATAATGCAAATTGATATCATTCAGGAGTTTGATTGTGTGATTTGTGAATCCAAGAAAAATATAAGAACTAGCTAGATTTATGAAGCATGACATAGCAAGGAATATGAATATCCTGAAAAAGATGCGCTAGTAATTAGTAACACCAGATCCAAATTACTAATTAAAATAAGAATCTTCCTTCTTAATGAAGTGGAATTGTTCATTTATATTTTTTTCCTCATGTTATATACCAAATAGAGAATACATTATGCATTAATATATTTTCCATTATTTTTTTTTTCTTCTTCTACATAAAGAAAAAAAAATACATATCCGTTTGGGCCATGGGATTCTACAATTGCATTTGTGTGTGTTTAGGGCCTTTTTTTTTTTCCCCTGCTCACTCAACTACCCCAAAGAGGGCAGGGGGGTGGGAGGGGGGTAAGGAAAGACAAAACTTCATTTTCTATTTTTGTGAGCACTGAGAATAAAATAAGAAGTGTTCATACAGCAGAACAGAGAGGACAGTTGTACATCTGTATATCAATTACTCCCTGACTGACCAGGAAACTACCTGATTTTTCTTTAGCGCAACATGCAAGACAACAAAAATCAATGTAACCCATTTATCATAGGCAGAGTATTACATTTACTCACCAGCAAAAGTATTTGGGGTTTACCAACTAAAGCCACAGCAGTGGAGAGCTTCCTCTTTGTGCCAGCACTATATGTTCTCACCAGTTGGTCAGCGTGGGCGTTGAGGTGTAACCGGTTAACAAGGTCCTCTGCAACCTGTGGTTTAGAAATTTGAAGATAAGCAAAGATGAGCCAAATTAGGTTGTGTTTGTGCACAATTGAAAGAACTCTGTTTATGTATATCAAGCAAATGCACATGTTGTTTCCTGGTTTACCCCCATTTGCTGCATATTATTAATTTTGAATCCTAGACACATAAAAAACCCTGCTCTGGGACCCCTTAGCTCTCCCCAAAGGATAAGGGTTTCCTTGTATAGAAAATTTGGCTTCGTCATTGCTTATAACAGTCATTTGTATTCATTTTGTGTCGGTCAATATCTAAAATGTTCCTTATTTCACCTTGTTCTCCTGTATTTATTTGATCAAACATCTTCGTGACTGAAAATTCAGGAGGCAAAATTCTACATCAGCCACAAAAACATGAAAATCGCAGAAAAACAAGTCACAGGTTGAGGATTTAGTGTTTCTTAAAGACAAAAGGTAACTTAGGGTTAAATTGATATAATATTCTAATAAGTGAGAGGGGTAAGTCGACCCTTGCTTGTTTGGTTGTAATTGCTTAAATAAGTGTATGTGATCTGAATAAGCTGGGCAGGCACATGGGCGCAGCTGGAGACTGTTCATGCTGTCCTCTACTGCCTTTCTTTTGGTTGTAATTGCTTAAATAAGTGTATGTGATCGGAATAAGCTGGGCAGGCACATGGGCACAGCTGGAGACTGTTCATGCTGTCCTCTACCGCCTTTCTTTACCTGTCAGACAGTCCTAATGTACAAGGCTCCCTCGAATACTGCTGCTAGAGAGAATTTTATAGAATCATAGAATGTTTGGGGTTTAAATGTGGCAAGAGCCTTGCTCCACCTATATCAACTATTGCTGCTGGACCATCCAGGGAGACCTCACGCAAACAAAGACCTCACGCAAACAACCATGAGGGAAGGAGCAGCGACTTTGCTACTCGCCACTGCCAGACTGCAAAGCAGCAGGCGTTCAGTGGCACACTGCTGGGTGGCTGTTATCATCAAGGGGTGATCAAATTTGTAACAGAGCCAGTATGTCTTCAACCTGGATGTACCACAGCTGGCAGATTCGTGTAAAACAAGTAGTTGCACGGTGCTCTGTTGCCTGAGATCAACTGCCAGAGCACCCCCAGCACTGTGGTGCATTCTTTTTGCTCCCTGTGCACTACCTTCAGCGAAAAGCAAGGAAGGACTGGAAGGATTTGTCAGATCAGATGGATAGTCTCCAATTAATTCAGAAAATCCAATAGAAAAAAAATACATATCAATAAACAATACTGTGAATTAATATTCACTATCCATTTCAAATAAAATGATATAATATTTTTTTATAAGAGTGTTTTATGCAAACTCCTTAGGAAATGATGGCCCTTTTATCAAGATTTGTCAGTGCTATGTATAAAAATAAGACACCTCTGAGAGCAAGTTCTCTGTAAGCAGGAACAATGCTGCAGTGGTAAGAATCTGCAGTATTCTAGCATGGATCCTGGCACTGGTATTCACAGTCGCTTGGGTTCAGTCGCCTTAATGTGTAACCTGACAGCAATGCATGATCTCACACAAAAGTTACATTTCATAAATATTGTTCTGTTTACATTAAATACAGAGAGCTTTAAAAAAAGCCCTTAACAACCATTACCCACCCACAGGTAACTTTATACTGAAAAGATCAAGTCTTCTGCTATTTCAGAGTTAATTCACAGTGGTTTACTTTTGTTTAGACACTATTGCTGCATATCAGTAGAATTGCTGCAAATTCAAATATTCTGTGGCTTTAGAAATGGTCAAGTATCTAAGCTATATTCTAAGATATAATAGCTGAGATTTGATGGTGGTGGTTTTTGTTTTTACTTCCAAACATAGGTCTCATTATACACCGAAATCGCTTGTGAAGTGAACTCTAAATGATACGGTAGACAGCTTATCCACTCTACTAAACTGACTTGACTTTACTACCACTGGGGATGCATTGCATGTTAGTGACAACAGGACTATCCTCCTACAAATCCACCAACAGTATAGAGAAAATTGCACAGAAAAGCTCATAAAAAATTAAGACCAGAAAGTGAAAAAATGTGTGATCTCTTATTTACACCAAAATTAACATACATTGCAAACTACAACAGGCTTCAAGGGTTGGTAAGCTATAAGGAAAAGAGGACTACATATCACAGCTGAAATGTAGTAAAAATTATCCTTTGTCTATGACCAGAACCACTATTTCTAAGACGACTTTGAAGTGCTACCAAACTCTTAGTCTATGTCAGCAAAATGCCATTCTTTGAAAGAGACAGTCAATGATGCACAGGGAAGAATTCAGGAAACCCAGGAACAGTGCTAGAGAGAGAAAGAAAATAAAAGAAAACCAAACCCACAAACATTTAAGTAAGTTAAGTCTTATTGTAGTCTGTAGCCCCCAAGGAGACCGAATCATGTACCAGGTATGAACATAATGCTCTTTGTAGAGAACAACATTAAAAAGAATCGACTTTGCAAGATTTACAATTCTGCATGTGGAATCCTCCCAGCTCTCTCGTACGTACTCAAGTATTCAATGTACAGATACCCCGACTACGACGTCTCCTGTTTTGTACAAGGAGAGAAAGCCTGGCAATTCTACTGTGGGAATTTTGCAAGACAAGGTTTATTTAAGGTAACAAGAGAGGGGTGGGAATCATTTCATAGTACCCACTTTGCTGCTGTTTTGAATGTGCAGAGTTTCCAAGATAAACCTTGCAGATCATTGCAGTGCATACCACAATCTATCTGGCTTGATGCCTAGATACGCTTCTTTAGTGCGAAACATATCAAATAACAACAGGTTTGGAAGTGAATCACATCAGCAACATAAAGGCAGAAGGATCAGCCAGCTTTCTTACTCCTAATCATTTTCCAGATGCATCCTGCTATCCTCCTCAACCTTTACATTTCAAAGGAGCACTGCAGAGCATGCTTCAGCAAATATAAGAATATAGAGCTCATTCTTCTTTCAGGAGATGACCCCAAATCTTTCTCTTTTCTTTAATGTATATCATAAGTTTTCCAGTAATAACAGTCTCAGCTTCATCAATATGACCTAAAGAATAAAAACGTCATTTGAATGAAATTAGAAATATTATGTATTAGGTGTATTGTGGAAGAGCCTGCACATCTGCATTATAACCTCATTTACCTGTATAACCAGTGGTATCTTGTGGTTTGTATCACAGTATACTATAAACTAAAAAACAAAATCCTTCTTAAACTGCTTTAAATGAAATTCAGAATTGAACATGTGACAAATCTTCAAACAGATACATACAATTATGCAAGAGATTTACAATTCTAATGGTTTCCTTCCTTTAGTGAATGTGAGAAATATACACAAGCACCTTCTCTCCCTCCTTGTTGCATTCATTGTGATGTTCTATTTCTGGTTTCATTTACTTTCAGCAGTGAAGAGTGAAGAGATACATCAATTTATTTAGCAAGTTTGTAACTCTGAGACCAAAATAAAGACGCAGAGTTATATGCAAATACATATATTGTGAGTACACTTGAACCATAAAGATGTTTTACATCCAGTCATGGCTGTAGTAACATATTTGAACCCTAGTTTCCAATATTCCCTTTCCCTCATCAATTCTAACATCTTTAGCAAACGTTCTTTTCCCCAAATTAATTTGAACTAGTTCCCCTAGTTTTAGCATACACATTGAAATGAGCCCTTCAGTCTGTAAAATCTAAACCAAATTCTTCGATACTTTGTGCATTTCCTGAAGACTAAATTAATTCCAGAAGAGACGGTAAGGTAAATTGAATTTTTGAACACATGTTAATATTTGTGGGTGTAAAGGCTAAGGTAAGCATGGTGTTCTCTGTCCACCAGGGAACCAAGTGACACATCCATCTCACTGAAAAGCAGGAAATGATGCTAATTACATAACTACTAATTGTCCACTCTCTTTGAAAATTACCATTAATATTTAAGTAAAAAATTAAGTTTTTTAATTACTGAGAGTTTTCAGTTAGTATGTCTACCAGAAAAAACTTGTACTCAGTGAAAACTCAATCTATTAGAAGACTAGAAATGTGATAGTCTGTCTATCCTGACTTGAAAGGCTGTATGCATCAGTGTATTAATTTTGCATAACTTCTGACAAAATAAATATGATGTATAACTCCTTGCTATTTTATTTTGAACAAACCCTCATAAAGGAAACCTGACCTTATACTGAAAATGTTCATCATATCTACTACAAATGATAATAAGCATGAAATGTATTCTAGAGTCATCCGAAAAATAACTATACACTTCCAAAATAGTCATTCAAAGTGTCAGGTTCTGAGAAAGTGAATGCAATGTAGTTTGAACATCCAAAATAATAGTCATTCATCCATTCCACACCAAACAGTATTCATTCTGCTTCAGAGTAAACGCAGAATTGTTAGATTTCTTACATTAGGAAAGAATATACTCATGGTCAAAATTCTAGAGGAAAATATTCTGTATCCCAGAGTCTTATAAAACTGTACACGCTGATTCTGCTTGGGGTCTGAAAGAAGCAAGCATGCAAAGAATGAATGAATTTACAAATTCCTGTTTCCAGCAGCTATAGAATAAAACATGTAAGGAAGTCAATGAAATTCCAAAGTCAGTGTAAAAATCTTCCTGGAGGGTTAATCTAAAGAGAAATCCTACTGACATTCCAAGGAGTTGCCTCTGAAGGCCTGACAAAGATTGTTTTGAGATTTACAGCACAATTTTTAATGCAAATGAGAGATGTCATTTAATGTTGTGTTAATATTTTATATTTTTTTAACAAGATGTATGCTGTCTTTTGGAACAAACTGAGATACTGAAACTTGAGATATCAAAGAAAGAAACTCAAGAGTTAAAAATACTATGTCAAATTAGTATCTGTCTAAATAGCCCAAAGGCTCTACTCTAACTTTTCCAGTTTTGCAGCAAAAAGAAACCTTCAGAGGAGATTTGGGAAGTAAAGTAAAACTGCACATTACATGAAGCTTAACATTGATAGCAAATGACCCATTTTTCTCCTCCTTTCCCATTCAGTTAATTACTGTTTTGGAACATTAAGTGCACTCAACTTTATGTCAGGCACTTAACTCCTGCTGCTGATAAATCTGTCTAGCAAAGGATTTGATCCTTGAAGTTAGTGCTGCAATAGATTACTTTAGCAGCAACACATCATGTAAGTCACCTGCCTGCTTGCCCATTTACTAAAAACCGAAGTGAATGTATGTTGCTTGCCACATCAAAACCATGTACTTTCTAGAATATATGTGTGTGTGGATGGTAGCATAAACGCTCACTGGTAAGCATTCGAGGCAGAGGCAGGCTTGGAGCGCCCTGTCGTAGGCAGGAGGGAATGAGGAAATAACAGCTTACATTTCCATACAGCTGCTATTCCAAAGCATTCCCAAGCTTTATTTTCTTTATAGGCAACTAAAATGCACACTTTCTCCAGGCATCAGCCATTTCTGAGTTGAAACACAGCAGCTGTTCAACACTTGACAGCAATGCCACACAGTCAGAAGGGCTGACAAAAACATTTGTTTTCCTCCGAGATAGCTGCATTTCAGTTTTTGATGAAGGTAAACCAGAATAGCTAACTATTATTTGCAGGAGCCCTTTGATGCCTTGATCACAAGCATATGGCAACAAAGTCTGCTCTGCAATCCATGCAGACATTAAATTAGGACAACTGAAAGGAGTAACGGTCTTTATATCACAAATGCAAAATTAAGGCACAGAAGGCTGCCTATAAAGAAGAGTCTAAGCCTACACCTAGATCATCTAAGGTCTAGGATAATCAGAAGATTAACAGTTATATTCTCCTGGTGCAGCACAGTAAGATAACTCACCTCTAAATAACGCAGGAATGATTTTGATCTGCTTGAAGCAGGACCTGTATGTGAATTACTGCACCATTTGAGGAACTGTTCTGCAAATGCTTTTGAGAACTGCCCTTGGAGTAGCACTGTACAAACTGCCCAGAGAATATCTGGACCTGAACATAAAGTGGAAGCTTTTAGGCACACCAATAATTCATAACTACTTCGGCATTTTAAACAGGTTTTATGAATGCCAGGTATTTCAGAGAGCATGCTATTCTCACTTTGTCTACAGAGAACATATAGGAAGCCAGGTTACCCTCGTGGCTTCTCACCAAATGCAGACAGGAGACAGCATTTGCAGCAGTGTTCATTTACACATGCAGATGCAGAGAGACACCCTGCAGGCACTGCACAGAAATCGGCTGGCATCGTCCTGCTCGTCGCAATCTGGAAACCGTCCCAGGCACCCGAGAAAAGCTCAGTGCTGCATGGGAGAGTTTACTTACGAAATCCAGATCCTTAAGCACACCACGGATCTCTCTCCTTTCTCAAGCTTCTACATAGCTCCTGACCCTGTTCCTCATCCTCCAAAACAGTTGCTGCTGGGAGGACAAATAACCTGAAGGAGTCACATATCAAGCAGTGACAGCAGGATTCAAATGCACGCACACACACACACTCTACTACCTGGTGTTGACAGGGCTTGAGCAGAGTGTAAGATTAAAGCATTAACAACCCATTGTAATGCATGGATCAGTTCAGGCTTCTCAAAGCCACTGTCTCCAGTTGTCTGCAGATCAGGTATTACCATTAAGGTATCTGCCAGTGCCACCTGAACAGCTTTTCCCCACAACTCTGAGTACTGAAATAAAACAATAGCTAAGAGTCTGCGACTCCAGGAGCGAGAAAGGTAGCACAGCACTAAAAGCCCTACCTACTGAGCTCTCACTCAAAGACAACCCTGATGGCAAATTCAAATCAGTTATTAAAGTAACTCTTCCAGTAAGGCTGAGACAATTATTTTAACTGTGGGGAAGTACTTCTTAGCCTATATCATAGGCTCATTCCTATTCCATTTTTCTCTCAGAGGATCATCATCACCCTGGGTTTATGTGCTTCAGCCTACACACAAACAGGGAGTATGCTCACTCTGTGCTCTGGAATGAGCTTGCCGAGTGCAATATTGCACGTGTATGACCCAAAGTGAATGAGTTAAGCCAGTCCCACTAAATTTAATTAAAACTATGTACTTCTATCCTTCATGTGCTCCTGAAATTTCCATTCTTCTTAGGGTGTCTTAGAATGATAGACTCATTGAATCACAGACTGGTTAGTGTTGGAAGGGACCTTGAAGACCATCTAGTGCCACCCCCCCTGCCATGAAGGGCCAGGGACACCTTCCACTAGACCAGGTTGCTCAGAGCCCCGTCCAGCCTGGCCTTGGACACTTCCAGGGAGGGGGCAGCCACAACTTCTCTGGGCAACCTGTGCCAGTGCCTCACCACCCTCAGAGTGAAGAATTGCTTCCTAATATCTAATCTAAATCTGCCCTCCTTTAGTTTACAACCATTCTCCCTCATCCTTTCACTACGTGCCCTTGTCAAAAGCTCCTCTCCATCCTCCATCCAGACAGTCTTCCTAGGAGAGGTGCTCCAGCCTACTGATCATCTTTGTGGTCCTCTTCTGGACCCACTCCAACACACCCATGTCCTTTTTGTGTTGGGGGCCCCAGAGCAGACGCAGCACCGCAGGTGGGGTCTCACCAGAGCAGAGCAGAGGGGCAGAATCACCTCCCTTGACCTGCTGGCCACGCTGCTTCTGATGCAGCCCAGGACACAGTCAGCTTTCTGGGCAGCAAGTGCACACGGCCGGCTGAAGTTAAGTTTCTCAGCCACCACTACCCCCAAGTCCTTCTCCTCAGGGCTGCTCTCGAGCCATTCACTGCCCAGCCTGTACCTGTGTTTGGGACTGCCCCGACCTACATGCAGGACCTTGCACTTGGCCTTGTTGAACTTCATACGGTTCACACAGGCCCACCATTCAAGCCTGTCCATCTCGATGGCATCCCTTCCCTCCAGCGTGTCAACCACACCACTCAGCTTGGTGTCATCGGCAAACTTGCTGAGGGTGCACTCAGTCCCACTGTCCAAGTCGCCGACAAAGATGTTAAACAGCACCGGCCCCAGTACTGACCCCTGAGGATCACACCACTCGTCACTGGTCTCCACCTGGACATCGATCCATTGACACAACTCTTTGGGTGTGGCCATCCAGCCAGTTCCTTATCCAACAAGCGGTTCATCTGTCAAATCCATGTCCCTCCAGTTTAGAGACCAGAACAGCATGCGGGACAGTGTCTAATGCCTTGCACAATGTCTTAAATCCTGTTTCATTTATAGTACATGACATACCATTTGGATGTATGCATTCCAAGAATATATTGTTTTTTTCTTATGAAAATGACAAGATAGAAAAGCTTAAAGCCACCTTTAAAGCATTTTAATAGCATTGCTGCATAATTAGACAAACTTTGATTCCTGTTTTAAATTACACTTAGGACCAAAAGCATTCGGTAACATATGCAAGATGTATGGATATTTAACAGCATCCTTTTGAATGACTACAAAGCTCCGAAGGAGATGCCAGAATCTGTTGCCACCTTTGTGCCTATTAAAGTGCCATGATAATAGATGCTAGTTATGATAGGCTTTTAACCCAACTGTTAGAGAGGAGCTGTCAGTTCATGGAGAAAACAGGTAATTATAGTTGAGGCCTTTAGTACAATAACAATTATCCCTCAATATATTTCCTTTAGATCAAGGGAAACATATTCAAGTTTTCAGTACTTTGCTAGTCCTCAGAAGTAAAAACTACCACTGATAACTTACGAAGTGCAAACAGATCAATAAAAGACTGTATGATGATTTCTAAGCAGCCTGCAAGAAATGTGCTGTTAAAACAGTCAGTTAGAAGTCCATCTCAACAGGATACTGCCCAGGAGAAGGGGCAAAGGCTTGTAAGAATCTTTTATTTCCCCCAGTCTCTCATCCAGAAACACCCAAATGATTAGCTTAAGACAGGAAAAAATCAAAATATTGCCTGTCTAGATGCTATTATTGGGGCACAATGGCAGTTATTTCTGAATACTCAATGTCCCATTGCAGGAATCATATCTTTTTCTGGAATAGTACCTAGCTGCTGCGGAAAAAATCCACAAAGTACCAGAAGGCAGCGTTGTGGTTTAACCCCAAACAGTAACTGGAC
>KL260772.1:0-48153 GCA_000699545.1 Podiceps cristatus | reverse complement strand
TGCTGAAATACTCAGCTGTGCAGAGGTAATTCCCTTGCTGGAATATTTCTTGATACCCTCTTTGACAGTTGTGTGGGTTTTGGTTTTCTGTGGGGGTTTTTTGTTGTTGTTGGTTTTGTTGTTGTTTTTTTGTTTTTTTTTTTTAATTAACTGGATTAAAAGAACTGAAGTGTGAAAAATGAATTGTGTTAAACAGTATCATGCTGTGCAGAGATACCACTGCACCGCCATGAATCACTTCTCATGATAATAAAGGTTTTACTCACCACTAAATGCTTCTCCTTTGTTTTTCATTTTAGTTTGTCCTTTTAAGAAAAACAGGTCCTCGAGCAAATTCAGAGCATAATTCAGAGTGAATTCAGAGCCATGGTGAAAGACTCACTTGGTACACAATCTGTTTCCCATTGCACGTCACATTTGCACTTGCAGAATCCAAACATTAAATTGAAAAAAAAGGTAATAAAAAGATTGATTTAAAAATACTTACCTGTCTTCTCTGCATACTATGGCTTCATAACACAAATTTATAAGATTAAAAAAAAACTCAGATAAACTTGGTTACTATTTGCAAAAATCCAGCATAATCCAAATGCTAAGTAATAAAAACTTCATGAGTTAAGTAGATGTTAGTTGCTAAATTTTGATAATGTTTACATTGCACACTCAAGAACAGCATTATTGCTGAAATAGATTCTTTATTTCTGAAACATTCCAAAACAGCAGTATACACAGTTGTAATCAAATATTAAGTCATATGCCATTATAAGAAAGCATTGATTAGTGCAATTGGATTTTGTAAAAGATCTATCAAAAAGATTCGCATTAAAACTCATTTTCCATAAGCAACTGTTAATAAAACATTACGATTTTATTCTTTGTAGTAAAGTACTGAAAACCAACTGTAGTTTTAGAGATCACTGTATCTTTGTAAGTGCAATGTGACTTATGCTGCCATTTTAAATACAAAACACTATGACAATAAATTAACAATTGAACAAATGGTGAAAGTCCAACAAAACCATGCTGACCCAGCTGGATGGCAATTTCCAGTGAATGCTACTTCTTTTTGTGCTTCTGCAACATAAACATACTGCTCTGTATTGCCAATGGTACAATTTTGTAAGATATGTTCCTAGCGCTAAAAAAGTACATTACCCCAAAAATATTATTTATGGCACGGAAAAGTTAAATTATCTCTCTGTTGTTCAAGGTTCAGGCAAGTTTAAATGAACTTAAGTATACAAAATAAAATGTACTGGAAACACTAGAAAAAAATTCAAGCACGTATGTAAGTCCCCCCAAATTCAAAATAAAATGCATGATGCCTTTACACCAGATAAATTATCTTAGAATTTCAGTACAGCAAAGCTGCCTGGAAAGCATTATCTCCTAGCTCTTTCCAAGGAAATAGTCTGGTACTTTGCACACATCTAATACTTTCTTCAGTTCCAAATGCCAACGCTGCCTTGTTAGTCTGGTAACAATGCAGCTGTTCAGGTAACTGATTAAGTGCAATATTTAGTAATTGACAAGATGTTCATTTTTTAAAAATGACATCGCATTATGGATGGTTACATGTTAAAATCCTGGGGGAAGTAATACTGTATGACCCTCCTTTCCCAAATCATTGTTACCCAGCCAGCTGGGTAATGAAATCCGTGTTATTTATTTTCCACTGTTGACGGGCATCCTTCATCAATAGCAGCCGTCTCTCCAGTTCCCATCCCGCATCGTGCTGAGCGATGAAAGTGGCTTTGGAGGCTGAAGAAAACTGTATTAAATGAATGACAAAAAAAAAAAAAAATACAAAGGAAATCTTATTTCATGTGAAAGATCAAGGTAACAAACGTCATTTACTTCTGTAGTAACAGTGGCTTGGAGACATCATGCTGGTACATTTCTGTCTCCGTGCCAATGAAAATGTGAAATTAAGCTCACTCCCAGTGGGATCCCATTACTGCTACTGGTCTTAACAGGATAAAAGGTTGGTAAAAAGGAATTTGGTGAATAATTCTCATGATGCTTGCTACCCCTCTACATAGGAAGATTTGGTTCTTCAGGACTGAAGGCAATAAAACCCTATTTTTGTCACTATGGACAGCAGAGATCTAATGGGAAATATTTGCTAAAAAGCTGTTGTGCTCAGCATGCTCGCCAAAGCACAGCACTTTATAAAAACACTGTGCACTAACACTGAAGAAGTTAGGCATCTTATTGGCTGAAGAACACTAACGACCAAGTCCTGCTCCAGACCCTCCAAACCCAGACCCGTGACGATGTGTTTCCATCCCACAGCTAAGCCAGAGAGCCACCAGTCCCAGCACCAACACCCCTGCAGGGTTCCTGCTGCCCTCCGGGCTCCCACCCTCACACCCAGGCTGCATCTCCCACTAACGAATGATGACCTATTAAAAAACGCTTGCTGACCATCGTCCAGACCCTCCAGGTGCTACTGAGTTAACTGTTTCAGAAAACATTAAGAAAAGGAAAAACAACCATCAGATTTGATGTGTCAACTCACTGGTGATGAGGCAGGCTATCTCTAATTTGCTGCAACTGTATTTTAGTTACACCACAATTTGCTGAAAATAAAGTATCCCAATTCTGTGAAATTGTTTCTTATAAAACCAGGACTTAAGCCCTGTTCTCACACTTCTCTGCTTTTTCTGTGAGTTACTGATGCCTCCTCTCCCTTCCAAATGCCCTTGGCTGGAAAAAGGCAGAGGGATGTTTTAAGGCAGGCAGAGTCAGTAAGTTAAAAGCAGTCACCAGAGCAGCTTCTCACCTCTCTACCACAACTACTTTTTCAGTGGCAAAAAATTTGCACCCAAGTAAAAAAGGTGGTTGAACAGGTTCAGCCAAGCTGCTTTTGTGCAACTCCACTTTGTTGCAGTATCGCTTATCCTGGATATAAATCCAATTACCTGAGGCATAAAACATGACCTGCCTCTGCTGTTTTCTGCAACTGCTGCTTTGATTTCTATTTTTCCAGAAAGAAAAAAGTGAAAGTATGTTTAACAACCTTCAAGAAAAAAATGGAGAGGACAGAAGAAAAATTAACTAGGTTGAAAATAAATCTAAGAATACTAGTACATATCTAGAGTCGAATCTCTGCTACAGGGCAGTGAAAAAGAAAGCGTGCCAGCGTTGAAAACAGTTTCAACCAAGCACAAGCTGTCAGCATGATGCCACGTGGTTTGAGACAGCAGAGTTTTAGAGGTCTGTAGTCCCTTTTTACTTTCCCATCATCACTGGATCGCAGTGACTGACTGAGCACAAGGCAAGCAGGAACAAGCAAGCCTCCCACCTTGGCTCCGGAGCTGTGCTTATGTTGCTGCCAAGCCCGTGCCTGGTACCTGGGATGATCCAGACCCTGACCTGCTGACTGACTTCCTGGCTTTAGCTGGGACCTGCCTTGTCACTATGGACTTGTCTGGAGACTGGGATTGTTGGCTGTCCTTGGTCACCATCAACGCCGCTCTTGGTTGGGTTCCGTGGGGCAGCCTGGCTGTCCCACGCGGCTCCTGGTTCACCATGCCTTACTGGAAGCTCTCCCTGCTGCCTCTCACATCGTGCTCCCCAGTAAGGATAGAAAGTGCCTCCACTTTCTATCCACTGGCAGATAGGGGATGGGAGGTGAGAAGGTAGGTCTGCAAGAAGCCCAGAGCATGGAGTGGGAACAGGCTGGGGGTTGCGTGGATCCATTCAACGGGAACAAAAGAAGTGCTGCCTTGCTTGTAAGGCGAAGTAGAGATGGACTGTACTGTGAAAATTTCTTTACACATGAATCTCTGATGTCAAGGAGAAAAGCAGTTACTATTTAGCCAAGTTGGTTATCTTGGGTATTATAATTTTATTTTACAAATTATCAAAAGCACTCCCTCACATATTTGATCCTATGCAGTAAATACTGAATTTCATTAATGCAGGGCCTATATAAAGTGCCTAACAACCTATTTTAAATATCTAAAATACCAATAACTTGTGGCTGCCTAACAATCTGGCCATACACATGAAGACACAGCTTTGCTCTGAGTGTGCACTTCTCCCTGAACATCTGATCGATTTAAAAAACAAAAACAAAAAAAAACAACAACAAACAAAACCAGAACTCAAAACTACTACTTTGAATCAAGTCATGACTAAAACCACTTTAATTTTCAGTATAGTAACAGAAACTAGACTTTTAAACTGATAATCAGAAATACCATTCCTTAGAAATTACAACAATGACAAAAATCAACAGTGAGAAAATCTACCGCTGACAGCTGAATTCTTTCCAGGAAAGTTCCATGTGAACTGAAACCACTTTTATTTTCCACATGAATAAATAAAATTAAACAAGGGTCTTAAAGAACTGTAGGCTGAGCTCCAATCTGCCTGTGCCTTTAGAGTCCTATAAACTTGTCATTCTCACAGTGCAAAGACCATTGGTCTGGCGTTAGGGCAACATACGATGCTGCTAACGTACATTTGAAGGTGAGAAGACAGAAGCCCAGACTTTCTGGATTACAAGTAGCTTTGCTACTGATTTGAATCAATTTCTAATAAAAACAGAGTTGAGAGTACAGGGTCTCACCCTCCCACTGAAACCTCTTAATTTTGTTTTTCTTTAATATTGTCTGTTGTATGAAAAGTTACAAAATAGCAAGGGACTGGTCTTCATGGCCCAGAAAGTCTTTCTCGCATGTTGCTATGAAAGATTTAAGAGCTCTGCAGAAGAACATGAAGTTGAGGAAAGAAAAAAAAAGAAAAAAGAAAGGAAAGCCACCACTATAAAGTACTCTAACAGAGAGAGTTCCAGCAGAGAGCAAAGGAGGTTATAATAGAAATCTCATGGTACAGTCTTCATCAAAGAAGAAGCCTGACAGCTCTTTATCAAAGTTTCACCACAGTTGGTCAAAATCTGTTGTCAGTCACACTGGTGTAATCCCCAAGTAACTCAACTAAAGCGAGGATGTCAGCAATTGAACTTATTCTGGATTTAGCCAGTATTTAGCGAAAAGCATAAAAATGGCGAGAGCTAAACAGTGACAGTTCATCCACCAGAAAACCAGATGGTCACGCAGCAGGCCCTCACAAGAGGAGGGATGCCTGCGAGGGGAAGAAATTGGAAGAGCTGACGCAAGTTGAGAGAAGTTTCTCTCTGAGAAACTTCATCACCTATTAATCACAGCACATACAGCTAAGAGTTTAACTCCCATCTGTGGTAAGGTGATTAAATCACAGTCTCTTTCCTCAAGGTTATTCTATTGCTTGCTCTAAAAAAAAAAAAAAAAAATCATTCACAAACAAAATTCTCTTGGAAAAATGCATTTACTTAACCATACAGCTCATTGCAAGTATGTGATGCTTCAGAATTCCCTGTTTGCCTATTGTCTCTGTGCTGGAATTGAAAAGATGCCGGTTCAACCCAAGACCACACTATCCAGGATATTTCCTCCCTCACAATGCCGTAACATCGCAAGCTGCATTTTTACAGTCTTCTGCCTTTTGCAACAACAGGGATACAACTCTTCCTAATCGAATACTTTAAGATTTGCTCAACCTGTGACATTGAAATAGACATCGGCACAAGTCTGGAAGAAGGTGAGACACATATGTCAATGATACGAGGTCTGCATTTGCTTTGATTTCTTACCGATGGACAGCAATTCATTCTTATTTATATGTGATAACATTCTATCAATTACCATAGTTTACTAGGAACTACCAGCAACCATTGCCCATCACTGCTTCTGGAAAGAAATCTTCACCTATTCAGTGACTCAACATTTGGAGCTAGAAACTCTTCTGTTTACAGCCTAGCTTCCTATTCAGGAGAAAAAAGGAAGGAGGTCTGGTTAACTCTTACCTTCGAACCGGCTGTGCAATTTTACTTCTGGGTATGCCACTCCCATTGACGGCCAGTGATGGTCTTGGAAGAGCACTGCGCCCTACAATCCCTTGACTGGCAGTCTTGTTTGGCATCGGGATCCCAGTGTTGGAATATAACTGCAAGTTGTTGGACACTGGAATACTGCTGCTACTACTACTATTACTACCTTGTACGGTTGGGCTTACATAGGCAGTAGCTTTGAGAGGCTGCCTGACAGACGCTGGAAAATGTCCCACACTATGAACTCTGTGTTGAAGTTGTCCTGGTGACGGAACTGCAAAGAGCGGCAGAAAAGGAAGTAACAAGGTCAGCATGGAACAGATGAGGCCAGGCAGTAATGCTCATTTTTAGACAGATCTGAATAAGGATAAGCACATCATTATGCAATTCACTTGGTAATTATAAACCGCTGGGATCCAATATGGTATCCACTAACACTGCACTGAACTAAAATACCCTGTTCCATCCTCATCTGGAACAAAAACCCCACCCCATATTCATCCTTCCTTCTCCCCTCAAAGAGGTTTCATTAGCCATTACAAGCAAACTAATTCTACCTATGCAATTAGAGCCTTAAACAGGAGAAACTGCTGAAGCTATAAATTAATTACTGTTAGATCATTCAGAATTTTGCAAGGCTGCTTGCAATAGTTGTTTAATGAAAACTGCATTAAAGCATTATAAAACATCACAGAAGTCTAAGCTTTACGTATAAAAAACAATAAAAAGTCTATAAAAACATCTTGAATATAACAACATATTCCAAGGCTGATGTTATGTAAGCTATCATTTAAAATCAATGCTACTGGTTCTAGAAGCTTTATATATAGATCTCCTACACAATCCTGCCCTCTGGTGTACATTAGACATGGATCTGCTTCCAAGTCCATATATCAAAAGCAAACTGTCAAAAACCTGAAGCTCATAAACTAACATACCGTACACAGGCCAATTCTTTTTCAAGTCTTTGAAAAAGAACATCTTAAATCCATTTAAAGACACAGGAGAACATGCAGATGTGTGATTCAATTAAATAATACTGGCAATATATTGCTATGGAAGTCTTATAATAAAAGTTACTTAATAAACAAATCCTTTTTATTAGTTGATAATACTAAAATTTAAATAAAACCACATTAAATATTTAATGTAAATATTTAAGTATAAAATTTAAATTATTTACTTTAATTAAAATTCAAATTTAAGGAATTTAATAATTTTGAAGACATTTGTAAACTTTGTTCAAATTTGAAAGAAAACACCCACAGGAACAGGGGTTCTTCTTCCTCCAAAATCTCACAGGACACTAGAGACAAATTTAATCCTTTCTCCTGCCTGTGTCAAATGAAATCCACTTTTTGCATTTCCTCTCAGAGTACCTCAACACTGTGCTAGCAAAAATGGGCTTGGATCTTGATCAATCATTCTACATTAATAATTCAACATCCACCAGATCAATACTCCCCCCCAATCAAAAAGTCACCTAAATTAAACTAATTACAGAGTAATTCTAATTCCCCAACTCAACAGGTATATTATACTTGAGGACAGAACCCTGTTTACCACATTTGCTCAGAACAAAGTGGTTCAGCTTCAACAGGGGAAAGGTCATGTATTTTAAGACAGTATTTATACAGTGAACTGTAAAACCAGAATTGTGTTAATTATCAAGAAAATCAGCTTTTGATTCTAGTATCAAAACTAAAAAAGTAAGCTTATACAAATTAATTGCATTATTGGTGCTTCTATAATACTCTTACTACTAATAGTAATAACTATAATGTTGGTACAAAATGTATGGACAAGAAAAGAAAAAGGTAGCGATGAAACTCGCAGTACTGCATAACAAGATAAGCCAGAATTTGCTTTCCAAAATAGAAACTTGAGAATCCTGAGCTATATTAAAATCCAGTCCAAAAGGAACACAGTCTGCTTTTAATTTGTCATAAAGCCGAAGATCAGTGAATGGGACATGTATTTTACCACTCTATTAATTCCTTACATGCAGCCAAAGAACATGGGTACTTACTACATGACTGCATCCTTGAAATCCCATTACTTGCTCCATGCAAATTGGAGTCAAAGCTCTGGCTGTTCCTCACAGTGACTGGAGAACTAGCAAAGCCAGCGTTACCGTTAATGGTGGGGGTGCTTGGCATCCGAGCGAGGTTAGGCATGCTTCTTCGAAGTTTATCTGAAGCAAAAGAAGACAATATCCATAGTCATGTCAGAATTTCCAACAGATACAAGCAAGCTCTGAATAATTTCTGTAGGAAATCCAAATTAAAACCAAATTACTTCAATGGAAAGAAAGGTTTATATTCTTCCCCTGGAGCAAAACATGTTATTGATAACCCTTCCAAATATTTGTGTAATAGCACAATTATTCACATATCATTTTAAAGATAGGAATAGGCAGTACATTTTTGGTAACACAAGGGTTTAAACACTGAAGAGTCATAATAAGGATGAGTTTCAGATAAATGTGTAAAGTAGGTCAGATGAATCATGCCCTAAATGTGTCTGTTTCTTTGCAGTCAGTACAAAGCAAGGCTGCAGTGACAAAGTCAGACACAGGTCTCTACACTGTGTATGTCTACAGACAGGTGAGATAAATCCATCCTAACTGACTAAGTCTTGCTTTCGGGTGCCAATGAGATGCTAAAAAGTTCCATTTGGTGCCTAACCTTATTAGCATGTTAAGTTTCTGCAGGTAGCCATGCACAAAACCTGCTAAGGCTTGATGATGTTCAGTTGCTTGGAGCCCTGGGTTGACATCAGGATTTTCAAATCTAGTGGTTCTTCCTCCTACCCTACTTGTGGTACCTGATCTGGTGGTCATTTCAGAACAGGCTTGTAGGGCCTTTCACAAAAAGAAAGCTGGAAATGCCCCAAATGTTTTCTGGCAGGATCAACAGCTAAGGCAAGCGTCTAAGAAGCCAGATGACTGCAACCCCATTCATGCTACCTGATTTGGAGAAAGAAGCCAGTCTGACATCTCAAGAAGACTTCCAACCACAACAGCTTTAGGTAATCTAAGCTGAAGCTCTTTCAGTCTTTTCTGCTGCGGGGCCAAAGGGAGATGACTCAATTCTGTGCAATCAGAAGAGACTGGCAGGGGCAGAACAGCACACACCGAATGACCTGGTCTGAATTGCCTCCTGTGAAACGACAGACTTCAGTAAAGCACCACTGTGGGGAAACAATGGGTCATTCATTAAATTGGCATTGACAACACCACTAACGCCAGCCTCTCGGCCAGGTTCAGGAGCAGAAGTGCTGTGCCCTGCTGATGTGGCTATGTTTCTCCTGGTACTGTGGAGGCCACCAGCACCTGTCCCTGCCCGTAGGTTCCAGTACCTTCTACACGACAAACAGAAAGCAAGGGTATGCCTGTCTCCTAATAGGCAGCTACAACTGCTCTCTCCAATGGCAAGCAGAGCATTTCAAGATTGATGTTTTGGATTTATGCACAGGAACGACACTTACATTACAGCACACAGATTGCAATTGCTGTTATGGGTCGACCACTTAGCTCATACAGGGCAAGTTCAGTCCACAGAAACAAGGAATCAACTTAGGAGTCTCTGTTTATCAGTCCACATAAATATATAACCTATTTAGTACCATCATGAGCTCCTCTAATCCTTAAAGCTGCTAACAACTGACGAGTAATAAGAAGTGACAGTGCAGTTCTATCTATACAATGTATTAGTAGCCACTAGCAGTAACTTCAATATACATGATGCCGATGTAACTCTGGTAAACTGAGTCACAGCAAGGCTGCAATTCCAGCTTTTTTTATGACTGGTCCTCACGGTAAGAACAGGTACAGAATCCTGCAAACAGTCAAAAATATCTTTGTACTTCAAAGGTCCAGCATTTCTAATATCCTCGTGTCCCAAATCCCTAGTGCCTACCTGCCCTTGACACTGTACACTTGTCCTGTAATGATGAGACATTCTTCCCTTCCATCCCAACTAAGGTTGACTTTCGGTTATCACAGATGGTCTGACATAGAAAACCACTGCTGTCTAGGAAATAGTTTAAACATTCCCATCAATTAAATACGCTACATTTTAATATTTTTGAAATCAGTAGGTATGGGAGGTGAGACAAGGAGCTCAGTGCAAGAGAAGGAAATGCAAGGTTTGAGTTCCCAGAAACTTGAGTACAGGCTAATCCTAATAAAGGACCACTTTAAGGGTAATCCTTCATCAAAGAGTTAAGAGGTGTTGTGCTTCAGTGACTCATCACTGACACTGGTAAGCTGAAACCGTCAGCAGTACAGCAATGAACATTAGCAATGGGATTACTACAGTGGTTCAGTCAGGTGGTAAGTATTAATATCACAGTTAAAACAATGATACGATGGTTATCAGGCTTCTAAAACTGTGCTGGGGATGCAAATAATGGCACTACTATATGTCCCTATTTCTGAAATACTCATAATTTTGCAAACTGGAAAGGGAACTGCCTTCCTAGGATGCAAGTCTTCTTGGCCCGGAGAGGCAGAAAATTCATGAAACTGGGATGCCTGCAGCTACTGTTAATTTTTGAGCCCTAGCCTACCCTTTAAAATCCTACATCCACATTACAGCACTTGCATAAAAGATTTGAGCAGCAGGATGGTGGTAGAGAAGACGGCACTGCATAAAATAGCGTTTTGTCTAATACTATCCACATATCACGCTACATAAGCGGAATTCCTTCGACTCTATATGCTCTTCCACTCAGCCACCACAGGCATGATCTGTGCCTCGCATTGTCCAACGGATGCAGATACAATATCAGGAAAAATAGGTACAGAAGTAGCTTGGATCTCCTCCATGTCATGGGTGGCCGCATCTTTTGCCTCCTGTTCATTAGTCCCTTCTTGTTCCAGCAGTCTGTTCTGCTGCTGATTCAGTCTCTGCACCTGCAAATTCTCATCCATCGAGCATCTGTGTTACTTCTTTGATGGGTCCTTGTGTCTGCTGAGATAAATGGCCCTGAAAAGCAATGAAAATAGCAGGTCAGTTTTGTGCTTAGGGAAAACCCAGAAACGTTTGTCTTGATGGCAGTTTGCAGCTTTCATCTCCTTGGATGATGCATCCTCTTTCATCTCTTCCTTGAAGTTTGTTCTGTCACCTGTTCCCCTCCTAAGCACAGTGGAAAGTCTCACAGACGTTGTTTGTAAATGAAATGCTGGCTCTTGTGAGCTTGGTATATGGAAGCAGAAGGTGGGAGTTATGTGATTTTAATATTATTTCAGGCCACTGCGATGTGACTAGATACAAACTAGCTGGAAAGATATGAGAATAAAACAAAAATATTTTTCCAAGCTGCTAGTAACGAACCTTCCCTTTCTAGAGCTCTTTGCTCTCCTAAGACTGACAAGAAAATTAACAGAGGAGGAGTAGAGCTGAGATGTATTCTCAGGCGAGAAGAAATGTGCCCAGATAGTCCTGTTATGATGAACGCTGAAATTCGCTACAGTTTCTGCTACCTCTTCTGCACTAACCTGGTTCAGTGGGAAGCCTAAAAAGTGGTCAGTTGTTTACAATTCATTCTGTTAAGATGATGTAGATGTTAACACCAGCGAGGAACTCCAAAGGACCTGCATCTTCTACAGCACCCAAAGTTATTTTGATGCACTGAGTCTCATAATCTAGGCCGAAACAAGTATGATGTTTAAGTAGGATGCAGCCATATAAAGCATCACAGACATTATCTTCGCTTTTCCCAGCCTTCGAGATGTAACAGCAAGACCTACAGACACTGTATTATTGAGATATTTGAAAGTGTCAAGAAAACATAAGGATAGGCCATGCAAGGGAGTTAATAATCAGTTCTTGGTTATTACCACCTTCTCAGAATCATTCATGCATATACACACATGCTTGTCACTTCATGAGTGTTCTTTAGGTGGTTGCCCTTGTTTCACCTATCTGCAGCAGAATGATACACCAAAAGTCACTTACTGCATGTTTCCACTTTCCCCCTGCCACTGTGGCATCCATGCTTAATTGCCTGTTGCCTACAGCACAGGAAAAACTCGGAATTGTGAAATACAGGGTCCTCTGCCCCCAACTGAAAATGTGCATGAAAAGATCACTTCACAGCAGAGATCATATTCACTACTGGTGAAAAACCGGTCAAAGTACAGGCAAAAAGTCCCTTGTTTTGTCAAACATTCCACAAAATTACAGTAAAGACAGCAGTTTGCCTCTTACCCAGCTGCTTCAGTTCTGTTTTTTTCCAGGAAATTCTTCCCCTGATGTTCCTTCTCTGAAGTCAGACTGGGATCGGTGGCCCAGCTTCTTTCTGGCAGGACACCAGAACAGGCACCACGTGCCTTCTGTCTTCTGGTCCCAGCACTGCTGGTGGTCGCCCTTGTTCCACCGCTGCTTTTTTTTTTTTTTTCCCCTGACCTAATACTATCATCAGCTGAAGATTAATGTCCATGTAGCACACAAACAGACCCTGCCCTTGGAGCAAAGCTGCCCCAGAAGAGGTGTGCTCTTGGTGAGCTGCCAGGCTGGGACTTCTGTAGCGGTTCTTGTTAAGTGTCATCTTCTCTCTGCCAAGATACCTCATCCTGTGAGGCTCTCCTTGCAAGGAGAGCTTAAGTTGATTCTCCAGTGAAGTCTCTTAAAACACATTCATTCATTCATTGTATTCTCTGCAAGTGTTCTCAATGTTTTATTTCAACAAAAGGACTTGTAAGGCTCCCCAAAAGTGCATTATCATTAAGGAATGTGATACAATGAACCATAATTACCAGTGTCTCAGAGAAATCTGTATCACCGTTAAGCTACATTAGCAGCTTCTTACACATATTCAAGTCCTTCACACCAACCCTGCAAATTCAGCTCTGCCTCATATGTATTGTTCGCACAAATAAGTTGGGGAAAAAACATAAGGAAAAACTCTGTGCTTTTCTATTTTAAATATTACGTTCTATGTAATGTAGATATTCAGAGTTTTGAAATCTGTAACAAACTTGTAGACTCAATTACAACTTCACTTTAAGGGATTAAATTCTCTTCCTCATCTTGAAGACCTGAGTTCAGTATCTGCATTACATTTGTTATGGTTATAATGTTTATGACATCCCAAATACACAAGGGTGTAACTAAAGGTCTGTGGAATCGTCATTTGATACAATAGGGACATCAGTGTCTAAAAATACAAATACAGATTACTTCTTCTAGTGAACAGTCTTCCAGTTAAGCGAGAGACAGCATTCTTCAAAACTGTCAAACCTTTTACTAATGTTTAACACTTCCATTTTATTTAGAATTCTTATTTCATCTCACCCTGGCTTCACAGGCATATGTCTCCTTCCACAGATAGTTACAACAAATTAAAGATTTTTCCATTATCCTTCCATGACTTTTTCCCACTGATTACTACTCTCAATACAACTTCAAAGGTGACTAAGTAAGATTTTTTTCTCCTTTACTAAAGGGTCTGCAACAATTTCCTACAGTGAATTCTGCCTTCCTTACTGAACAAGAGGTTACGAGCAGAAAAACACTCTGTAAATCAGTAAGAACAGACCTTTTCCCACTTCTCTAAACACATCAATCAATGTTAGTCTATACTGAACAGACATCTAAATACAAACCTACTGCCCTGAACTGCTGCTCTTCTATATCTGCCTGGAGTTTGCTTAAAAAACCCAACAAACCAACAACAAAAACATTTGCAGATTTCCAAATGAGGCAAGGGTGTTGCAATGGCCAATGACGATCATAATATTTTGCCTGAGAAAATCTATTCCCCAGAAGCATAAAGTAACTCATAACTAGTAATTTCTGGAAAATAAAAGCAGCATTTTTCAACTGAATGGTATCCATGGTCTGTTTGTGAAGGTATCAACCAAGTTACAAAGTTAAAAATCAACATGAAAATGTAACAGAAAATACAAATTAAAATTAACCAAACTGCATGCACTGCTACTCAATGAGGTATGTATTTTTCATCTGCTGCTTCTTTCTGCGTTATAATAGATTTCTTCTTTACCTGGAATAATTTGTCTAAAGTACAAACTTTCCAAATTTCTGGTATTACACCAATGGTCACTTCAAAATGCACATGAAATAAGGGGTTCCAGGATAAAAGTTTTATATAAAAGTGGGCTTGAACACAAGAAGATCAATCTCATTTTCAGTATCTTATCTATCCTGGATTTTGACTACTCTGGAGGTTTTTTTAAGCAAACAAAAAACCCCAAAAAACCACAACCTCCCCAACAAACTAAACACGTGTATATTTGTGGACATTATGAAGCGAGAACAGCTTGTTGTTATGAAATACAATATTTCTGATATGAAAATGACTAAATACTAGGTATTCTTGATATTAATAGCGTTAGCAACATTTTAAGTTGTTAACCATGAACAATTTCAAATTAGAGGAAGGGGAGAGTGGTATAGTTATAAATCTTTCCATTGCCAACATATTAGAAGCTTTGTTAAATTATAAAACACACTGAATAGGCAGACTCACTTTAGCTTATTGGAACAGGTACTTAAAAGCTATTCACCTCCTCCCTCTCTCAGATCTTCTTTAAATGATCTATTTTTGACCCACTAACCAATTACAAAATCCCTGAAAACCAGAACACCTTAAAAAGTGCATAGATTAATTTTACTGTCCTAACTCATCATTACAGGCAATTCAGTTGATTTAGGGATAAGGTGTAATTAAATGAGAGGAAAAAAAAAAGCAGACTTCATGCAAAGCTTTTCTATAGTACATTCTTTCCAAAACTAGAAAGAAAACTTATTAGAAAGCAAAGATAGCATACACACACTACAAGCGATGGCTGCAAAAATGTTTAAGAGGTAACAACAGGTATGCCTATAGCTTATGCTACAAGTGGCACCAAATACACCTTAAACACATGTTAACAGATTTCATATCTTACCATATGTACATTTGCACACATCCGCCACTCTATGCTAGCATCTTCCAGGAGCCTTTCAGTACAGCAAGCTGTTGGGGACTGGCAGTAAACGGGACTGGTACCATTCACACAGACAATGTACTGGTGGCATAAGAGAGAAAGAACCTGGGCCTGAGAGTGGAGGCTAGGTGGTGTGGTATTTTAAAACAGATGTATGGGATTGCATTTTAAAATAGATGTACAGCAATTTAAAACAGGGCAGAATGCCAAAATTACATCAAGAGGCAGCACTTTGCTAAAATAAATTGGCAAGAACAATGTGTGAGTTCAAAATTACTGCCTCAAACACTGCTGGAAAACCTCTGTGAGAGTATTCTCATCTCAAGCACAGGCAGATTACACCAGAAACATCAGGCACCAGAAACACCAGACAATCTCTCTGCTGCCTAAAATGCAATCCTGTTGATGGAGAACAAGCACACCATTGGCTTTAGTGAGAGACTACACACCTAGTGCACAAGTCAGTGCCTATATACAGATACTTCACCATTTGAGAGACCCTGGATTGTCTACGGCATCTAAACAGCTCTGACACGTGGCGATGTGAAGCCAAGCAGGGTGTATCAGGGTACCTCATACAGCACTAAGTGCTTATATGTGGGCAGCTGAATTGGGTCCTTCATACACATCTGGACACCCATCTCAGCGTGTAAATGTAGGCACTCCTCATCAGGCAACCAGTATTATACTCTTAGAAGAATTATTGAAGTTTTCCAAGTTTATCATACCATACCATCAGTGGATGTTACAGCGCGGGTAGTTAAAGACAGGGTAAGTACCTCAACTAGTGCACCATACCAAACTCACTTCACTAAAAGCAGGTAGGACAGCATCCCTCATACCATTTGTTCTTAAAGGCAAAAAACTGTACTTGAGCTAAACACACAGACTAGTTTTCGGGAGACATTGTCTCAAAGCTAAATACTGATGGCGTGGGTTGTTGTGGGTTTTTTTGGTGGTTTTTTTTTTGTTTTTGTTTTTGTTTTTTTTTTTTCTACCCAGACTGAGTGCCAAAATTCAGCATTTAATTGCCACTTACTCTTCTTTTATGGAGAGCTCTGTGAATGATGAAATGAACCTAGTGGCCAGACTGCTGACTGCACATACAAGTACACAAGTGATCTCTTGGGAGGAAGAGAAGAGGAAGAGAGAGAGATTTGGGAAGACTGTTGGAATGACCAAGAGCAGCACAGCATGCAGCATGTGCAATTTTGATTAATTATGGATGACACTTTCCACATATATTCAAAGCCAAAACTAAACAGTTTAGCCCCTCCATGTATCACATCCCTCCTTCTCATTTGCCTTGGATAACTGTAACAGTGTGGAAACACACCGTCCATCATATTGAGCTTCAGACAAGGTCTTATTCCGCAGTCTACCTCCATTTCAATGGGTAGTTCCTGAAAGACAACGAACTTGTTGCCTTGATGATGAGAAGTGCCGACGAGAAGATGTTGCCGTAATACTATGCAGACATACCCAAATGCAGTGAAAAACTGACTCCTTGCTCGTCAACAGAACAGAGCCAAACTAAAACATTTCTCACGATTAGTCTTTGCCACTTATGTGGATCAGTGCTTCATGAGTCAGAGGCCAAAAGTGCAGAAGCTGAAGAGATAATTCCCCTCTAAAGATGGGGTACTGGCTATTATAGGACTGTCTGCCATCTCAGCAAACAGGTAACTGTTTACGTGTTCATGTGTGTCCATCTTCTGAGCAACACCAAACAGGTTATACAACACAAAGTTCTTGAGAAAAAAAGCAACCAGGTGATAAAATTGGTGGCCTTTTACATTTATATGCTTTCTAGTTAATAAACTAGGAGTCTTATTTTTAATGCCATTTAAGTACTTTCTGAGGTTTCCATGTGGGAATCCAGTGCTTAAGTTCCCCTGACATGGAACATGAAAAAATAATTGAAAAAGAATTTGGGGACCACATAAAAAAGATTGCAGCACCACGTCCCGCCCTTATACCTGAATCAAAAATGCCCCCTAACCTTCCTATCTCCCCAACATTTCTGCAAGCCCATCAGTGTTGTCCCATTCTTGTACCTCACGGGCCAGAAAAATAACATTGGAATTAATATGGTACGTATGCTGTACCAACAAACACCCATGTCGCTCTACCCTCTGTTAATCTCATCCTTCTTTATATACTGCCACTTGTCAATTATACTTCCATGCCATGTCTTACTTTGAATGCAAGTGCTTTTGGCACCCACCTGTCATGTATTATTTGTCAGGAAAGCAACATGCATACCTGTAGCGCTCTATAAATAGCAACTGTTTTGAACAACACATTTATTTTCTTGCCTAAGGGTGAGCTATAACCTGTAATGTTACAAACAAGACCCTGACTGAAAACTGACTGTTTTGAATTAGCTTGGGGAAAAGACCGAAGGAGTAGGAAAGTAAAATGCAGCAGAAGGAAGAAAATTGTGATCATAATAAGGAATGAAAGGAAGGTAACAGCAACAATGGAGGGAAACTTAAGTCTTGAGTAAGCACCAAGAGACAAACCTTCCAGAGACTCTGGAATACATCTCAAAAGCAGTGCAAAAAGCAGCAATGGCTCAGGATAGTTTAGGAGAGACATTAGCTCTCCACTACAAACTGTCTGCCCTGCCAGAGCTGGAACAGGAGCAGCGTGTTGACCCCTGCCGTAAGCACTCATTGCAGATTCACAGCATTGCTGCACTAACAGCCAGGTCAGGAATAAAAAAGGGAATAAAAATCTGAAAACCCTGTTTTGTATTTTACTGTATCCACAATGGACATGCATAGGCCAAGCTCAAAAGCCCCATCAGTTCTTCTAACCAACTATCAGCCTGCTAAAAGACACTCTTTTTTGCCTTTTTCTTCTTTCTTCACTTGTGGTCATCCTTGCAGCACTTTAAAACAGACTAAAATAACAACTTCCATGACCAGGTCACAGATTACATTTTGTAGTAAATTACTTAACAGTAACACACCTCAATCATTTGCACGGGCTTAAATTGTTTGTCACAATTCATGGACTGATGTAGCTGTCCTACACTAAATGCACTTCACTGTTTTGACACAACTTGATCTTTAAAATGGCACTGGAACTTTGTACGGAGAAAAGACCACTTCTCAGAAAAGTATGCAACCCACCTCCATTAATCCTATTTGGTTGCTGCTCTGGCGTTTGGGCTTGAGGAGAGTAGTAGGGCTGCTGGTAAGTATTTGAAGGGAAGTGAGGAGAGGTAGGGCTCCTCCTGCAGTCCCGGATACTGGAGAAAGTCTGTGAGTGAGGAATCCCTCTCTGGAAGGGGGAGCAGCGAGTCAGCCGCGGCTGTGGAGGTGGGAGGTGGTCAAACTCTTCCTCGTCCTCAAGACTATAGCGATCGTATTCCTGGTCACCGCACGTCCCTTTCTTTCCCACATGTAGAGAGACGCTTGAACTGTGCCTTGACACAGATGCTGAAGTTGAAGCATAATCTTGCCTAAGACCTGTAAATTCCAAGAAGAGGATGATTTGACTTCTGCCAAGTGATTTAACTTTTAACATGCAATTCAATCTTGAAAACTAAGCAGGTAAGTAGACAATTTTACAGCAAGAATTGGATTTACAATGTCACCAGGCTGAAGATCGGAGGTAGGATTCATCTGATCTAACTTTCAGTGTCTACCTTTCAGGTATCTAAGCCTGAATTATTTCCCTCGAGATCCCTTTTTAATAAAAAAAGAACACAGGCATCTCCAAAATGCAGTATCTGTGAGACGTCTTAGATGCCTCTCTGAACATAAGACGAACTGCCTTCAGGAGGCACCTATTTCTCTGCCAACAGGAAGACTACATGAGTATTAACCATAACTTTTAAACACTCTTGATTAGAGCGATTAGCACTTACTCTTTTAGTTTTCCAAGTTACTGGTATTGAACTTTTATATTCATGCAATGAAAATGCTGACAATGACATTTCCTAAACTTAAAACCTATGCAAATATCCTGGTTCTCCAACCCCTCTGAACCAGAATTAGTTCCAGCTAGCAGCCGGTCTCATGGACAAGGTTTAGCCATAACACACCTGTGTTCTAGACAGGTCTACATCCTACCATCCCCTTCTCAGAACGCCAGGTTTTGAAAACCATCCTACTATTAGCACTGCCCCAGAAGAGCATTTTTGCTCCAGGTCAAGTGAGAGGGAAACATCCACAGTCCTTGTACATGCCCCTTTCCCCACCTGCACAGCAGCCAGGGAAAAAGGGGATGTACGTCATATTTCCAAGAGCTGAGTAATTCTGCCAATAGTTGCAGGTAACAGCTTTCTTAGATTTACAAAAAACCCTCAGCTTCTATGGATGACTTTCCTTCATAGTGGAAGCTTCTTAATATGCTTTCTGCCCGTGCTCCTCAAGTGGCGGTTTCTATCTGTGTCTGTGAAGAGAGTGTGCCTGCGTGCACGTATAATACTACCGCTTTCCACGGGATTAAGTGGACAACAACCATCACATACTCAAACATTCTGTACTGGCCGCAATTACAAGGATGAGATACAACCATTACACCTGACAGATTAGAAGAAAAACAGTGTTTTTCCTTCCAGTTTACCAATGACCTGATTCCTTAAAGAGCTAAGTACCTCAAGTCTTTTTTAAACCTCAGTCAGAAGGAGATGACAACAGATGTCATTTAAGTAACACAATCCTTTGTATCTTTGACAGTTTGGGTTTTTTTTTTTAAATTATTGTATCTTTCACATAATATCAGAAATTTTCTGAGCTGTGACCACACACATTTGCCAGCTGAGAATTCTGCTCTCTTGGAAAATCTCACACTTGCTAATTTCTCTGCTGAACATAACGAGTGCTACCGGATGCTCAGCAAGTTCAACTGCTGACAATTGACCATGCTGACCTGCTCTGTCTCCTTGCTGCAGCCAGATCGTAGCTCTAATTTTTAGTTCACCTTTTATTTTTATTTAATCACTTATTACTTGGCATTTTCCTTCATCCACCATCTCTGAATTTCTCTTGGTTGTCATCTCATCTTTTCCTCCTTGATGTCTCACTTGGCACTAACAGGAAGTGAGAAAGATACTGCACTGTCTGAGTGACTTCTAAATCAAATGCCCTTTATTTATGAATGAAAACATTTTCCAAAAATTACTATCAAGCCAAACTATAATCTATGTCAAACAAGCTTCTGGGCTCAGATTTGTGCATAATCACTAGTCTCAAACCAAAATGTTAAATTTAAATGCCCCAATTTAGCATTTAAAGGGGAATTTATTTCAAAATGCATCTGACAATTAAGAAAAACAAAGTAAAGGCAAAGAAATCCATGAGAGCTGCTTATTTTTACCTTTCTCATGAAATGTATGCATGAGGCAAAAGCTTTAGCACCTTCCCTCCCCAGAAATAAAACTATTTTAATTAATGTGGTAAGACATCATAAATCTTCTCAATTTAATAGTACTCAATGGGTATGGAGCTACCAGTTGGGATTCAGAAATACATAAGCATGAGGTTTTGAAAGATCCAGTGCCATTAACCTGAACCCAACAACATGTGCACCTTCTCCGTGCAGGTGATGAGTTTTTCCACCTGCCACTCAAGAGACAACACCATTTAAGGAAGATCTACTTGACTGAGACCAGACTGGAGCAGTTTTGACTGTGATGGGAAATCTTCCTCAGATTATTTTGAAAAATGAAAAAAAGCCACTTACTCTCCTCCTGTAGACGAGCCATGATCTGAACATCAGTGAGGTCCTGCAGCTTGTATCCCATGGAGATGGAATCATCCTCCAGCTCTGAGGTGCTCAGTTCACTGTCTATTGATGACTGTGGGCTCAAAGGGGAACTCCTAGAAATGTAACCTATGTAAGAAAATATAACCTTCAGTCTGTGAATATGTCTGGCCACCTTTCATTCGTGACTGTCTGTCCTTTGTGTTAGAGTAGCTTAAAATATTTTCTGTATTACAGATGAAAACTTTCAGAAGTGTAGTGCAATCCACCAACAATTACCAAAGGGCTTTGATACTCGTGAGAAGTAGTAAGTGTAGTAATGGATCATGAATTCCTCTGCTTACTCCCAAAATAGCATCACACAGCCCAGAGAATGAATAATTTACCCAGTACAGTTCTGACACAGCTCAGATTAGTTAGTCTAAACACATCTGCATTTGAATCCTTCTTATGGGACTGTGGTTCTCCCTATTCTGTTCTGAAAATCAAGCTTGTATGTGTCACTAACTTCTGCTCACTTCTCAGATTCCACATCAGAGTCATTTATCTACATTTTACTGTTTTTTAAATTGTTTATAATCATCAGATAAATCAATGATTATAACAATTAAGACTGAACATCAATCAACAACAGAGAAAGCATCACCTCCTTCACTGAGCTACCTTTTGGAGAGGGCTCAGGATTCTACTTTTCCCCTGTGTAATAGCAAACTATAAACTAAATTGCTATTAGCTATACGAGCTAGTTGTTGCCCAGCTTTAAAGACTTTTTTTTTTTTTTTTTAAAATAAAACAGTAAATCACTTTCTAATATCCTCTGGACCACCAGAGGTCCACAGTCTGCAGGGCGAGAACCACTGAGACAATGGCTCATCGGCTGTGCTTGTATCACTTGGACCTAGCACTGCTCAAAGCAGACACCTAAAATCCATCCTAAATTCAGCTGTTCTCTAATAATACCTTCAACAGAAAAGGACACACGGGGGATTTCTTTGCTTTAGAAGAACTGTAAGAGTAAACGTGTTTGCTTTTTTTAAATTGGCAAGTTACAATAGTCCTCGAGATTTTCCAGAGGCAGTAACAGCTGTGCCCTTTTGGAGCAGCAGCAGGAAGCCAGACAACATACCTGAAGGTATCTCAAATAGCATGAGATGCCTTCATTTAGGGACTAAACTACAGCCCATTGAATAGGGGAGCTTAGAGATCTCGCTCACACAGACACCTACACCAGACGTTCAGTCTGGAGCTGTATCTCACCCGCAGTGCCCATACCCCTAACAGGGCTTTCTGCACTGATTTCATGCGTTGTAAAGGAAATTGTGCACAGATCAGTGTGACGCTGATGCTAACTTCCCTAGACCACACCTGATCCCACCAGCAATAAAATGTTAATGCCTCTTCCCCAGGAGATTATTTTCTCCACTGCCACTGCACCTAAAGAGAAGTCACAGATATAAATTGACTCCTGACACCTGTAGCAAAAAAGGAAAAACGCAACTGTTTGCAATCTACAGCCCATAGAAAGTTTGTATTTTTCCTAAAACTCCCGTGTGCCCTGAAAATCAGTGACAAACATGAAACAAATCTTGGTTAATAGCAACAAAGCCAGCTTGAAAACAGCCATGATTCTGCTGGCTATTTTTATAATAGATAGGTTCTCCCGGCAACCTCGTTACTCAGCTGCATAAATGTTTCTGTCGACATAAGGAAGGGGTGCAGTGGGGCAGAGATGAGCAGTAAAGGGCAGACAAAGCTGAGGACTGTTTAAGCTGACAGTCGCAACTACACTCTCAGGTAAACCATTACTGAGAAACAGGCTCTGTTTACTAGCATCACTTTCCTATAACATGCTGTGTAACACAGAAGATAACCTGCACTACCAGTTAAAAGCCAAATTTTAGGTCATATTTTAAAAAAATCTCCCTCTGAGATGAGACTCTATATACAATCATCCAAACAGTGTATTGCTGTTAAATGGTAGCAAAATTAGATTAAGTAATTGTGTAAGCACCGTAAATCAATAAAAAGATAAGCATTACCTGTCCGTTCAGGTGTTAGTATTGCTTTACTGGAGGTTTTAGAGAAGCTGGGACTATTAAAGCCATTGGTATATGGGGTGAGTCTCGCAACAGGACTATAGGGAAAAGCCAAGGAGACAGGTGTAGAGAAGAGGTTCCGCCATCGGCTAGCTGTTACAGATGCGAGGGAGGGGGGAAAAAAAAAAAAAGATTTACAGTTATAAATAGAATAGCACTGTTAGAGAGAAAAGTCATCTCATCTTAATCTGTTCATTATATACTTTTACTTACAGCAAAAAGAAAATAATGGTCAAAGTTCACCAGTAAAACAGAGGATAAGCACAACCTTCTACATCTAAAAGTGTGCTCAAAGAAGTTTTCTAATAAATATGTTTTGTTTACCATTTTCTATGTATACACCATTTTGGTATGTATTTATCACATACATCACTGGGTGCCAACACACAGGGTAACAGAGGAAGTAAAAACCACTACTGCTAATAGAGAAACACAAATGAAATTTGTAGCGCTCTTCAAGGAATTACTCATGGCAATCAATCACCACACAATTGAATTAGCAGTTAAATTATCGGTTATGAGAGTTCAGAGACAGCAGTAAAAGGCGCTTAACCATCAAGTGCTAAAAACAACTGTAATCCCATAGCAAGCTTTTAAGCTACCGTATTTTCCTTCTCTTTTTATAGCATCAAATTCCTGATTACATAAGTATGAAATTGTTTTAATTGTTTTTTGAGGATCAACCAAGTAATAGAACAAGGCACCTCTTTTTCTACAAATGGCTTACAACAAGCTTGCAAGGCATCTGGTCTTCTGAGTAACATCCCAAAGAGCTCAGAGTGAGCAAAAAAGCTAAAGGTCTATTTAATTTAAATTTTATTAGCTCATCCAGTATGAATACAACTGTTCTTTGGTTTACCTACTTTTTAACATGTTCAAAAGGTAAAATAATATTCATACGGTCTTCAGAAAACAAATAAATATTAAGAGATAAAGCTGTTTTAAGTAGAAAGAAAACACAAAATCTTATAAATGCAGATTTCAGAGAACCCATTCAGATACCAGCAATGTTTGTACAGATGAAAACCAAATGATACTATCATATATTTATTTGTGATAGAATCTATTTTGTCCTGACAGATATTATGTACAGTGATGCAAGGGAGGTAGTTAGGAACGTACCTATACCCAGCTTAGAAATCAGTGGCATAACCTTGATGCTTAGCAGGTGTACTTTGCTGTGTCATATGCTGAAAACCAGTTTTCAAGACCAGAAGAACCCAAAAGCCCTCAAAAGCCTCCATCACCTGGCTTGTTAATACCAAAAATCTGCTGTTGACCCAGTTGTTTTAAACACTCACAGATATTCAAATAATCATAGAACCATAGAAAGGTCTGGGTTGGAAGGGACCCCAAGGATCATAGAGTTCCAACCCCCCTGCCACAGGCAGGGACACCAACCTCCAGGCCTGGACCTACACGAGGTTGGCCAGGGCCCCGTCCAACCTGGCCTTGAACACCTCCAGGCATGGGGCATCCACCACCTCTCTGGGCAGCCTGTTCCAGCACCTCACCACTCTCTCTGTAAAAAACTTCCCCCTAATATCTCATTTAAACCTTCCTTCCTTAATATACAGGCCCTCTCTGTTTTAAAACCTCACTGCCACCAAAATGACTTAAGCAGGACATACAAACTTTATTCTTCCTTCTTGCTGACATCAACACCGAGCAGCCGTGGGAATAGCAGGGAAGCATATCTCATTGGCGGGCTGTCAATCTCATCCTTGCTATCTTTTGGAGTCGTCAGTTTGTCACCAGTCCAAAAGATGCTATTTCCCCCCTATTCCTTTGGCTTTGATTCACTCAAAGGTACTCTTGGGTTTGTAAAGAATAAGCAGCCTTTTCTACTCAGTGCTACCAAGCCTGGAGCAAAAGCAACCGCCTGGTTCCAGCAGTGGCACAAAGCAGTCTGCTGGGGACAGGGAGTACCTGGAAGGCTCAGCCTCTCTGGGAGGGAGCTAAACTACACAGCAGTTAGACATAAAAATGCAAATTCTTATCTTTGCTATCCCCTCATCACAGAATTACTGCAATTCCCTAATTTTTCATGATTCTAGTTCCTTCAAGCGTAAAGAAATCTAAAGGTCTGAGATCTTAATTGGAAGCAGCATCGGCACCACTTCTAGGAAACCACTCGATGCCAAGCAACACGATGCTGACTTCCAGGCAGGGCTATTTGTACTTAACATTCACTAACGTGATCAGCTTAAAAGTCAAGTCCGCAAGTGTTCCAGGACAAAAAGGAGAGCAAACACATGCTCACTACTCTACAAACTAATAACTAACACAGATCTCTGGGGATGAGATTAGCTCACAAGGAGTTAATAACTGCAAATCGATTTGAAGCATTCATTGAAAGAAATGCATGTGATAGAGTAGATCTCAATATCATATCCACAGCTAATGTTTGTCACCTCCACTAGAAACCATCAGTAAGGAGCAAGGGATGACAGTTACTTACGATTTTATTTTTCTGCCTAACACAAGAAGCTTGTTTTGTAGCAGCCTGATCATTTGCCAGGCCAATTAGCTGCCAGCATGTTCTCACCCCCAGATGTGGTCAACCATACAGCACAAATAAATATCATTCATTACTCTCTACAATAACTGCTCTGAGCTGGCCCACTAAGCACAAAGGAACAGTTATCATGACTATGAAAGCAAGAACCCACATGAAGAATATAATTAGTATTTATGGCAAACCAGATTCCAAACTCCTCTTTCAAATAGTATGTGTTCTCAAGGAAAGATGGATGAAGAAGCCAAGAAACTGTGTCTACACTAACCTCTCCATATACTAAATCTCTAGATGTACTAATCTAAAATATCCCCATTTCTAGAACTTTTGCTACCCTGCCTAAAATAAAACTTCACAGTATTTAAGCATCAGCAAAGGACTGACGCTTTTTAGGCATACGATTAACTCCATTGTTTTAGCTCAAATATAGAAAATGTTTTCATTCAATTTCAAATGGAAATATCAAAGTACATATTGAGTACTTCTGTTGTATTAACAAAGCAAAATTAGACTTGTGATAAGTCTTGTGCTAATGCCAAAACCATAAAAAGATATGTAGGAAGCAAGTGCTACAGACATCTTGGCAAACACGTAAATTATTGTAAAATTTGTAAAATCCCCAAATTGTGCAACTGATAGCCATTTTAGGATAGTTATTTTGCTCCAGGTTGACTGTGAGACTACCCTGGTTAGCATGGTAAAACACCACTATGGTAGGCACAGATTTGCTCTTCGTGACCCATTCCCAGTAGGCTGGTTCCAGAGAATGAGATGACATTGTTAAGATCTTTATTTTAAATGTAAAAGCCCATCTGTTATGCTCTGAATTTTACAAGATTTGTAGTTTTTTTCTTAAAAACCCAACTCTAGTCGCCCACAGATGAAATAAGAAACTCAGGTACCTCTAAAAAACAAAGGAATTTTCTAACCCTTTCAGTTGAATAGAAACATGAATAATCCTACTCTGAGTACCTTATATTGAAGAAGCACTGAAGGAAGGAAAAGTACCAGCCATGGAAAGGAAAACAGGGGCATCTAAAAAACCATCAACAGAAAAAAAAAAGCCAAAAAGTCCATCGATTTACTGATGGCAAAGAGTTAAATGCATTAATAATTTTACTTCCTGAAGCATGAAACCCTTGGCCTTTCACGCCAACAAAAGAACTAATATTCTCTAATACAATAAGCACAATTTGTCGCAGTCATCAAAGTCTACAGTTAGATTGGAAGTGCCCAGCTTTTCAGGTACGATTTTCTTGGTTTTGATCAATTCTTAGTAACTAGATTGCTGATAACGTACTGCATTACACAATGTATACTGTAATATTTTAAAAAAGGACTTGTCAAAATGACTACATAATCAGTCAAACAAAACCTTTTCTTTAAAAAATAAAATCAGCCACAAGTGATTCTGTTCGTAACTTTAAAATACTAACGCAACTGAAGGTTTAAAAACTAATTAGGACCTTATTTTTATTACTTCCCTAGAGATATCAAAATGCTAAAATAGATGAGAATAGTAACTCATACAGAAAAACATGAGCAACTACATCAACACAAATATTCACCATACTGACTCTTGTGAATAATCAGCATTTGATAAGAACTGATGGAAAATTTCACATGAAAACCTGAACAAGTAAACATCTACAGAACTGTATGGGGCAAAAGGAACAAAGCATCCTGCAAAATCAGAGCATGCTGTGCTGTATCTAAAGCAACTCCTTTACTAAAAGCAATTTGTTATTTAAGCTGCATAAGGTACACAATTTCTAAACATGCTTTTGTTTAGAACGTATGTTTTCGGAAGTGAAGACGAAATTTGCTATTCAAATCAATGGGAATGTTCATAAGCTGGGACATAAGGTATAAACAGCATAGATCCTCCTTATGTTGCTTTTAATTTTGTGGGGTTAAACTGATGTAAACAGAGACAGATCAAGTACAGGTCCTGTACTTGATGAATCAGATATATCTAGGACATTGTATTAACTAAGGATATCAGGGTTTCAGCCTGTCCTCTGTAGAGCCTTCCTACCCCCAAGCAGATGAACACTCCCTCCCAACTTGATGTCTGCAGACTTACTGAGGGTACACTCGAACTCCTCATCCAGGTCATTAATAAAGGTATAAAACAGGAGCGGCCCCAACACTGAGCCCTGGGGAACAGCACATGTGACCAGCCGCCAATTGGATTTAACTCCATTCACCACAAGTCTTTGGATCTGACCATCCAGCCAGTTTTTTACCCCATTTTTTTCTTTTACCCCAAGTTTGATTCACCCCCACCCCCCATCTTTATTTCTTTGCTATAAAGACAGAAAACAATAAAGTCATAAATAACTGTGTGGTACTACTGACTAATGATACTAAATTATATCTGAGATGCCATCTAGCTTGTTTACTCACTCAATTAGCTTAAGTTTTATATAGGCCTTCAGGCCAGAGCCAAAAATACTTTTTAAGCTCAAGCTAATAATTTAAATTGCACATATGCAGATATTTGAATATGGGTACTAATTACACAGCCTGAACAAAAACACTCTTTTGAACAGGCAACTGGAAGAATATTTACAGCACTGTCAATCCAGTAACTGCAAGGTTTGAACACACAGCACTTTCTTGCCAGCATACTTTCCTCAGAGCAGGAAACCCAAACCACTTCCCTGGTGCATCCTGCATAAGCATGGCTGCACAGCAGCCACGCTTAAAAGCAAAATATGTCTCCCAGGAGTAAAATGCACAGTCCTGCATAGGAAATACAAGTATTTTGTTAATCACTGGAGAAATTCAAGAGTGTCAGAAAGGAATTCAAACCCCTCTCCTTACTGTAGATAAGAATATCTAAAGCAGCTAAGAGGTATCACCTCTGTGAGGTGTATCAAATAACTCCCTCCCAAAGACAAGCATTTAACCTTCGCTTTCTGCCCCTGTAAAACAGTGATTGAGTCTGAAAACTCCACCAGCAGGTAGATGTACGTCTGGGAACAGATAGGTGGCTAACATGTTTGAAAAGACAGCCCGAGGAAAAGGAGAAGAAGGTAGTCCCACTACTCACTCAACAGTGCTGCTGCTGGGACACCTGCTCAAGAAGTGGGAAATGTGGGCTCCTGCTACTCACCAGCCTGAAGAGATTTACTGGGGTGCTTGGAAAACCCAGGGCTCCTGGGAAAACTTGAAGCAGAAGAACTGAGGTAGAAGAGAGGTGCTAGATACTCAACTGTGGTCAACACTGTGGTGCCACTGTGTAGGAACAGATCTTCAGGTAGCTAAGTTTTCAAAGCAAAGCCTAAGTAAATACTGTCTTTCAAGAACCTCAGTATCTCTCGGATACATGGACCTTAGAAATTCATACAATCCTTAGGTCTGCTTCACAGGGTGAAGCATTCAGCTTCTGTGCTTGGAAGAGGACTGTAACATCTTCCAGGGTTTGTCTGAACCCAGTGCTTCAAAGTTTTCCCTTGCAAAGCTTTCCTTTGCAAGTCCTAAAAACTTACTTTTTTGAAAAAAATTGAGGTTTTATTAGTTACAAGATTACAAGTTCAGGGCCCAAGGCAGCAATGTTTTCAGCTCTAGTAACTGTGAGTAAGAGTATTGAGTTGTACCTGTAAAACTGGAAGTTAGTCTGGGACGCGTACATATTCCCAACTTAATGCTATTGTACAGTGAACATCTTGACTTTACAAGCAGCACACTCCTCGTTCCAGTGTCCCACAGCCATCAGCCGTGGTCATCTCAACAGCTTGTTCCAGCACGTATGGTTTCCTAACCACAGCTGTAGCTCCCTCAGCTATCCAGCTACTGGTAGAAACTTTGCCATCAGCATAGAGCTACACTTCATATGTTTAATGCACATTTTCGGTCACATTCGATCTGCTATTGCCTGAAACCATTTCCCTGCACTGCCATATCCAGCTCACAAAATGCTCTTAGGGCTTGTTTGCCATTTTGGTCCCTTGATTTCTTGGTCAAGAGAGGCAAAGCACCCCCACTTCCCCGGCTGCAATGATTACAGAGAGAAACTCCCTAAAGGTAGCCTGCACAAGGGACTCCTTTCAAGAGTCAGTAAATAGGGGCTTCCAAAATACAATTTAGTGTACATCCTTAACCTTGAACCTCCATAATCAGGCTCAACAACTGAACAAATTTATGCCAACATTCTTCTTTAGTTTTGGTTTTCTACACTAAATCCTATGGCTTCTCAAGCTCTTAACGTAAGTCAGCTAGTGAGAAACTACATAGCAATGAAATGTCTTCATTTGATTGCCTGTTGCACGAATGTAATTCCTCTACAAAATTCTAAGTTTTCACAATGGTTTTAATAGTCAATATACAGGATTGCCATGTACAGTAAAAAAGAGATTAAATACTCATGCTACTTTAAAATAAAAGTTCAGTTTCAAATGTCTAATAAAGACAACTGCTGTTATAGTTTGGACACACAGTGATAGATTACAAGGAGGTGAGAAAATTAAAAAAGACTGCCCACTTTCCTCTAAGCTTAGCAAAACTGAAAAGTAATGTTAGTTTCAAGAGTATGTAGGAACTTCAGTTTTAGGAACATTGGAGAACTGGGAGTTCCTGAAAAAGTTTATTTCCCAATTCACTCACACAGATTAAGTTCTTTTTGAAAAATTATATAAAAGGATCTAATATTAGCATAGAATGAGAAAGTAACTCAGTTGGTATGTACTAGTATACAACTGCTTGGTATACAGAAATGCAACAATTCATATACCTCAAGAGCTGCCCCAGCAAAAAATAACACAGACCTCTTCTAAAAGGTACAATCAGAAAGCTGATCTAAATTGCAGTAGTTTCTAGGACTTTCAGCTACCACAGCAAAGCAATGCAATCAGCAGTGGTGTTTGGAATACTGCAATTGGTGACAAAAACATAAATCTAATTAAGATTCAGGAATGACACATTCTGACATATTCCAGTTGTGCCAATGATTACCTATCAGTGTGAGCAGGGAAGAGTTATGTATCTTTCAAGACTATTTTCAACAATTTTTCAAGTTGTGCATCTGCACAACTACTCTATTTCAATGTAATCCAGTGAAAGGCTGACTTGAAAATTGTCTTTGGACACATTACATACTGGAAAAACGACCACACTGCTTTCCAACTGCAGTGTGCTGTAGGGTAGAGAGACTCTAACTACTATTCTCTGACTTTTGTCATAAAAATGATTTTATGACATCAAAACACTCAAAAGACTAGAAAGGAAAGGGAATGGAGAGGTATGAGCTCCTCCTACAACACTCCTACAAAAAAAGGTTACTGCACCTTAGCTGTGTGCTTTGGAGTGCTGAGCTGTTGGGTAGTCTTGGGTTTGTTTGTTTGGGGTTTTTTTGGTTTGGGGGTTTTGGGTGGGGTTGTTTGGTTTTAACTTTTTTTTTTTTTTTTAAAGGCAAATGTTTTACTGAACAAGCTGTATAAACTGACAAGCACAGAGGCTTTGTGAAAAACGTAATTGTCTCAGCATTCATTTTCCTTCTGTGTGCACAACTCTCCCCACACGCACAGGTCCAAAAGCAAATTTTCTGAGCAGAGCTAATAGCCAAACTTGGCTTTCCAGCTTCCTTTTTTCTGAGAAACTGGCCAAATAGTATGCTAAAGTATTAAGCCTTAGGCATGACCTAGGGCCCAAATGACTGTTCCCTCCCCAGCTCCCACACTTAGCAAGTGCTATTTTCTATAAACTGCAGTCTAATGCATTTTCATTCCATTTGGTGGATTCTTAACCAGAATCCATCAGCATGTAAGCTGTGACATTTCGGCTAGCTTGAAATAAGATGTACCTTTCTGAGCAGAGGACTCAATTCTCATGTATTACTACATAATATAACCTGGAATAAAATATATAGCCCCAGATTCTTCTGCCAAACTATTAGCATTTCATTCATTAAGGAGAGTGTTTACCCCACCAAATTTTAGGATCCTTCAAATAAGGAATTAGGAGCCTTCCAAAAGAAGGAATTCTTGCCAAACACCACTATGAATGCAAAAATTTACATGGGGAGACTACACAAATTCACAGAAGAGGAATGCACCAAAGGCAAATAAATCACATCTAAATCAGAGTTCACATCTGGTTCAGTCAGTTTCTGAACTGGAATACAGCTGGGAGGGTGTCGGGCCAGCCATGTATACTACTTCCCTGTATTCTCACTCTCTTCCAGTATCTATTTATGGTGCTTTTGGATGCAGGATCCTGTGTCACGCAGACACAATAAAGATTCTTTTGTGTACAGACAGTGATGGCTGACCTAGTCACCACGGGAGGGAATAGACTCCAAAGAGAAAGGATGGGGCACAATTCACCCCACCTCCACTTTGAAAGGACATGAGCTGTGCTTGTTTGTCTGCTCTGCCTACAAAGGCAGCCCAGTGTGACTGGCTTGGATACAGATCTCTGCATATATTCAAACAAAACTCACTCTGACAGTATTCATTACAGGGAACAATAAACAGATCTGAAGAACAGATTTCAGAGACCACATTCAGCTTTCTCTTTTTCTAAGCAATTGAGAAAGGAAACTCTTCTGCGGTGCTAGAGTATTGCAATGCTTGCATCCATCCTACTGAAACAGCTGTAGTTACCCAGTCAAAGTTACTGAACATCTTTCCTGGCAGCAGTTCCAGTTGAAAAGGGAACCCTTGCAACCTTTCCCACAGGCTAATGCTTTACCCCAGTCCTCCCCATGCTGTCCTCTCAGCTGTACTGGTACACTGTACCAGCAAGTACAACCGTCCTTCCAAGACTGCACGCTAAATCAGATCAATTATCCAATCTGTATTAAAAAGACCTTTTTGTTAATTTATCTTTTTAAACAAGGAAGAATTCCTCCATCCCCTTTACCAGGAAGATGGAACCCAGTTGTACCAGGCATTTAAGGGATGGATGGAGAAGCAGAAAACGGCAGTGGGAAGGTGGGGCTGCCGAAGGCAACGTTGCCACCACAAGAAACCCTTGTCACAGAACAGCCTCTGTGATGTGTCTGAACGCAGGTGAGATGAGCTCTGACACTGCATACACAGCGCAGAGCAAAACAGCAGCACTTCCATCACATTTTAACAATCAGCAACAGAAAAGGGAACAAAATGGTAACCACCTTTCAATGTCACTAAAAGGGTAAAGATCTATCACCATGATGTGCGGGCAATGCAGATAGGGCTACAGAAGCATCCTGTAGCTACCCTCCAGCTCCTGCTGCCCCAGCTGCTCAGACCTCCTGCCTCTGCCTGTTCTGGCTGAAAATTCTAGGTCTCTGGTTAAGTTCACCCAGCATGTACTGAGTGACATGGGCAAGGAAACCACCATCTAATCATCTCAGCTAGTAGATCTGAAGGGGCAGCTATTCCTGTTGGCACAAACGAAGTTAGAATAGGACATCCCTGCCAAAGAGAAAGCGGGTCACATTCCCATGTAAAGGGATGAGAGGAAGACTCAACCACAGCAGTCTAAGACCACCCTATTCCAAATTTAGAGACTTTGGGGCTTGTTTATACCATACAGCAGCACAGAGTGTTCATGAGGCCTGAAAAAGCTCTAAGGAGGCTGGTGCATCTACCTAGTTAAAGGCAGGACTGCAGCAAGAAACTATCGTCACTTCCACAGTCAGCACAGCTTCACTAGCAGCTAGCTGCTCCCAACCTGGGTATAGGTATAACTAACCCACTCTCAACAAATAACCTTGCAGAAAGCTCCACACCATACTAATTTATGATTGGCAGCTTCACTCCTCTAACATGAGACAGGTGCCTTCACACAGACATTGCTACTGCAGTCTACAGTGTGGAAAAGCGTTAGATTTAAGCAGAGCTGTGTCAGAAGTCATGACACACATACCACTTTAACGCTGGTTAAGCACCATGATCAGCGTGAATTACATTTTACTCACTACCTGCTTAACACTGACTGCTAATCCAAAGGGAAAACATTTTGGTTGGCAGGATTTGTGACATAGTTTACACTTTCCTTTATGAATCACAGGTCTGTCATTGATTACATGGACTCTAAGGTTACCATTGTGAAAGAGACATTCATGTTCTGTAATGTCACCGTAAGCAAAATCAGAAGCCTCATGCTCATTGCATAAGCATTGTGAAACTCTTCTCAACCTTATTTTCATTCTTGAATTCATTACCTTTGGTAACTGCTCTGTCTATATTTCAGTGATAGCATGATACAGCAAAATCACAGAGTACTGCGGAGAGCATATTTTGCAACTACTCAACACTGCTTTAAATGCTCCATTTGTCCCAATAATCTAAAACTAGCAAAATCAACTAAATTTTGAACTGAGACACATCTTTTTGTCGTCTTCTTTAAATGCTGGCTCTCAGGTCTGAAGCATCTCCCAGGTCTGAGAAATAGTGTGCCTACAGCATGCGTCTCAAGGCAACTCTTTACTGCCTGCTGCTTGCAGAGCCCTGACAACCTTTCTCTGCCGTATAACTCCTACCATTTCAATCCAGTGGACATTTGCTCCGCAGAGCAGCATGGCATATTCTTTCTAGGTCTGAAGGAGTCAGAGGAATGTCTGCAGATAAGCAGCAGCAAGGAGCATGCAGCTACAGGAGTCACCTCCGTAGCCTCCATAATTCAAGACTTGCAGCATCCTCATTGGAAAGGCTTGCCCAGGATGCAGCTCTTTCACAGTAAAGCATTGGTGACCAGCAGTTTGATAACCACCGTGCTAGACTATTAATGCTACAGTTTGGTGAAGCATAGCATTATCAAAAATAGGAGGAGGATCTAAATCTGTTTTCTCTGACTCAAGACTGCCATGCTGCCATCATCTCTCAGAGAAGTGCCTTTAACTATAATGGGATCAATGACATTCTCATGGAGGAGGAAGAAGATGCAGTCTTGGCAACCCCACCTGAAATTGGGTTGGTTCCAGGGTTTACTTTTTATGTATTGTCCCTGTGCAAAGGTTATATACAGCTATAGAGTGCTGACCAGAATATACACAGTTAATATTTCCTATTTCTGTATAAAATGCATCATTATGCCACCAAGTTTCAGGTCTGTTGTAAAGAAGAAAACAAAGTTTAAAAACTAGAGCCAGGCCCATGATCTAATCAAGATATTGACCAAAAAATGCTAATTAAACTGCCTTAACTGGGAGAGGAGGCAGAAATTCCTTGCTCCCCCAAAGCAGCACTTGCTGTTACAGTACCAAGTCACAAGGATTGGTTATTCCACGTTGAAACAGAGAGCAGTTACCAGAGTTCCTATTTTGAGAGACTCTACAATCTACTTTACAAAAAGGAGCTGGGGAGCTGCAGCTGCACAAATGCTCCTGGGCATGTTCCTTGGGGCATGCTGAGCCCTCTAACTCACCACCCTCACTAGCCAGGATTCTGGATCAATGAAGAGAAAAACCTAGTGTCATATATGAGCTTAATAATGCATGTTGGGGGTGGGGTGGGTGTAGTTTGCTTGTAATATGGGCCCATGATCATAAATCTGCACACTTAAGCAAGCACTTCATCACCCTAAAAAGTATCTGGTGGTAAAGTTGACTTAAGAGAAATCTGGCCTTGTAACAGATAAGACAGTTATCTATTATTCAAGAGCAGGCTTTCAAGCCACTAATCTATCTGGTACACATACTGGGTATGTGACTCTTGTTACAGGTCACCCTCTTCCCCAGGCACACAGCTCTGTCCCCTGGGGCTACCCTTATGTGTGGAGTTTGCCTCAGCATCCATCCGAGGGGAAGGCGAAGCAGTTTCGTGCCCCCTGTTCACATGGGGGATGCATCCACCAGTCATGTAGGTGCAGTGACAATCTTTACCAGCTTTTTCTGCAACTGAAAAAAAAATTCATTTTTGGACAGTTCTGTGTCAGATTACTTCTTGAACTGTTACTTAGGATAATTTTCTTGGGCATCTCTCTTGAGGCTCAAACATACTTGTCTCCCTAAACCAGTCTACTCCACCCACTTGACTCTTTGAACCAAGGAAGCCTGCTAGTGCAGGGGTGTTTTGCCAATATGGCACAGTAGGACCTGTAATGACTCTTACACCACTGAGGAAAGTTGTTCTTTATGTTAACACCCTATAAGCATTGCCATGAACTAAAGAAGGTATATCAATAAAAAGAAAATTTTCCAGAACGACCATATGTATATACCAAGGACTTCTGCCAATCCAGAACATGTACTGACATCTTTGCATTCTTGATGAATAAACATATGCTAAATTCAGGTCTCCAGAGCAGACCCAACCTTCCTGACACTTGTACAATGACCAGAATACCACGTGTAGCTCTGTAATGTGTGTCAGAAGAACCCTGGGGTGTCAAAGCAAGCTTTACAAAGTCTTCCTCAAGCAAAATCTCTGACTATGGGGAATCAAGCTCCAGAGTTTTAAACAGTTTGTACTAAACACTGCCAGCCAAATCAAGAGCATGAACTTACTGTGTTTTCAGTCATGTGGGAACCATTAAATACTGAATCTCAGGCTATCATATTTTTAACCTCAAATATAAAGCAGAAGATTTCTCTCAAAGTTATTTGACACTCATGCCAAAAAGCATACAATTAACAGGTGAAATACCTTAAGCAGCTAACATAAGGACAATGCACAAACCACGAAAAAGTCAGTTAAAGACTTCTAGTGATTTCAATACTTTTTGAATCAATGTGGGGATTTTTGTTTCCTACTAAACTTATATTTGTAGATGTTTTCTACTACTTCTATCTAGTGCATCAGTTGTAATTACAAAATATTATCGTAACACCATTTTTTAAATACAATTTATTTAATTACCTCCCGTCCTACCATAAGATTGGAGACACGTCACTTCTTTCTTGTCTCAGGTTAATTTTACACTGGTGGAAGGCCTGCTTTCAACAGAATTAATTCCACTTTACCACAGTGGCAGTAAAGGCTGGAAATTAATTTTGTTGGATGTCTAAAAATTCTTATAAAAGCTATGGTGGTAAGGAAGCCAATCTGAATTTTAGCCATATAGGAGGGGAGAGGCAGAGGAAAAATGTTTTGCAAAATGCAGCACCTCCTCCATCTTTAATAAACTCATGTGGTCTGTATCCACCTCAACTAATTTTCAATGTTCAAATTTGGCCTCCAGTCCTACTGAACCAACCGTGCTCCTCTCTGTCCCTCCCTGTCACTGGAAGAAGACACATCTCATGCTCTGGAGATGTCTCTATTTTTCAACTAGTCCCTGTTCAAGTCTGAAGTTTATGATGGCTTAAACTATGAACCTTATCTTGAAAGCACTTGCAGCATGTTTAACACAGAGAAACAGAGACATATACTGTAGCTAGAGAGAATGTGACCTGAAAGTTGAAATATGAGGAGTATCATGACATTCATTCAAGCTGGATCCAAGTGACAGCTATACTGATGTATATCATCCATGAGGCATTGAACTGCAGTGTGTGGATGTATTGGAGCTAGGCTGTTTGATGTGCTCTGCATGGTGTAGACAGGTTGTATACATTGACAGGGTCAGCCTTTAGGGTCTACTTATGTTTTGATAACAGAAGGAGAGGCGAGGTCTGCTGTATGCCTCTATATGCTCTGTATACAAGCATACCCTTCAAGACTACTAAGAACATGAGAAGCTTTTATCTTGTCAGCAAGCTGCTTTCTACATAGCAAAAAAGTACAGCTCTTCTGTATTTTCTTAACTTCAGTCTGAGAAGGAGGTCTGTTTTCAAAACCATTTAACCTAATAGGGATTTTTTTTTTGGGTGCAGAAATAAATCCTCCTAATCTCTTGCAACTGTACATTAGATGTCTCCAGTTTAATCAGCAAAAAGCAGTTTTAAAACCCCCATGATAGCAGTGCTAACCCAATCTTGGAGATGGTGTTTTCACGTCTTAGAGAACAACATCTGTTTTGTGATTTCTTGAGTCTTTGTACTGCTAGGTCTAAGATCACCAGTGCCATCATATTTATCTTCCGGTACATCAGTACAGGAGCTGAGTCACTGCAACCACAGCTGTCCCACTGAACATTGCTAGACAGGCTCCCTTTCTGCAGCTTTGGTCTCAGGAGTTGAACAAAAGACTGGAGGAGACAGTAGTAAAAGCGCCATTTCAGAAAAACAAACAAAACTCAAACCCAAACAAAACAAAACCAAAAAAACTCCAATAAAATCACATCAACTAAACCTCTTCACAAAAATGTAATAACTAGGGCAAACATTCAACCACAGTGTAAACAGGTTTTTTGGTTTGTATTTGTTGTTGGTGGGATTGTTTTGTTTGTTTTGTTTTCCTCCCTCAACAAAAAAATGCTGAAAGGGTTATTTTAGGGAACAAAGTAGATTTTTTTTTTTAATTTTTATATCAATTTCAAGAAGGGCTCAGCTGCCATTCACAAAATGGAGGAAGATGAAGGGTGCCTTCCTCCTTTCAGTCTAAGTCCACGCTTAGGGGATTCCTCCACTTATCCACTTCTCTGCTTGATTTAAAGAACAGGTATTAATTAGTTCAACTCCCTTCAGATCAGAGCTCAGCTACTACACAAGGTGCTCTCATGTTCTTCTGTTGAGGATGTCCTATTCCTTTAGTCTATTAATTGGACTAAAAGAAAAACAAAAAAGACTTATCCAGTGCTTCATATACTACTACAGAGAAGGTAGTTAGGTTTTGCTCCAGTTAATAAAAGAGAACTTCATTTTCACATGCCACACAGGACATACAACAGTTCTCCTAAGTGGAGATGTACTATATACTGCTGAACAGATACGCTAGCAACAATTCAAATCAAAGATGTAATTTTTGCTCAGGAAAACAGGTTGCTGCAGGAAAAATACAGCTAATTACATTTCCCAAATCTGTAATTCCTGGTAGCATACATAATTTTTTTCTTTTGTACATTACCATCTGCAAGGGAGGTAAGCGTAAGAGGAAAGGAACCTGTTCTTAATAGTAGCACTCATAGAAGAACAATTTCCATCCTTCTCTTAACAGTACAGGATAATAATTACATACCAGGTGGAATTCAGATATACATGCCTGTTGGGATATAACTTTCTTGATCATTTATCATAAACCAAAAAAAAAAAAATCAAACATTAACCCTAAACTGTGTTTTTTCTAACCTTACTGGTTAGTCCTGAATTTCTTCTACATCCAAGAAACACCCTTAAACACATCGTTTCCCCTAGAACTGTATCTACCTGCCATCTTCATTTACAGGTTAAACTTCTGGCAAAAGAGTTTTGCAAGGAAGCTTCTCTGTCTATAGTTTCTGACTCTTGACACCCTCTTCCAAGACACCACAATCCTTCTATGCACAAGCACATCTGCTGCCTATATTGAATCAGACTGGAAAAGCTAAAAGTTAGGCTGAAATTGAGGTCAAAAGCAGCACTTACCCTTCAGGATCCCTGTGGCTTTTTCAATAAATATAGCTGGTGTCACAGTTATGTACTTACTATGAGCAAGTGTTAACACTTACCCAAAGCAGAGAAAAGATACAAAACCCTTCAAAAAATGAAAGATACTGTAAAATAGATTTTTCATACTTCTAACACATCAATCAGGGAAAAATAAACTGAAAGTTTAGGATTAAGAAAACCTCTGATAGAGGTTTAAGTGACTGCCAAATATAATAAAGTATTCAGAATCCACATCCTCATGCAGAGTTAAGGTTCAACACCAGCCTGAAGTCACATTAAGAAGCACTAACTAGATATCTATTTCTAGAAAAATGGGTAAAATGACATACAGATGTTCGATACAGACACCATTACCATTACTGGCATGGGGGTCAGGGCTTCTGCAATAACAATTTTTAGCCTAGAGAGACTAGTCTCTTCAGACTCCCTCGAGAAAGACTAAGTCCTCTTGGCAGTAACTCAGAGCACGTTCCCAAATTAAAGCTACTCTGGGGTGATTTCAGACATCTTGAGAGACTCCCTAAGTAAACTTTGCCTTGTGAGTACCTCCCAGAGGTACCTACACTGCAGCGAGAACTACACAAGCATTTAACAGAGGCAATCCTTACTCCTCGCAAACAAGTCACATAGGCATAAGCCGACACATAAGGAGAGAGGAGTGTAACATTATCAACCACGAGTACAGTAGAACAGGGAAAGCGTGAGAATAGCACAAAGGACAAGAATCAAAGCACAAAAGTTGCAGAAGTACCATCAATACAATTATTACACTGCTGCAACATCCTTCTGCTCAAGTCTTACTTTTCAGGATAAAAGGTACTCTACAGTATCTTCTAAGCATTTCCACCACCAGAACCAGTTTTGTCTACAGTAAGCAGAAATGCGCTTGGACAAGCAAGTTTAAGATGTTTCCTCAAGACATTCCTTAAAAACAGTTATTTCTTCCAAGTAATCATCTCAGATTTATCAGCAACCACATAGGTCAAAAATAAAATCTTTTTTGGACTAAGTCCAACAAGAGAACATACGTGCCTACTTACAAACTGAAATTTATTTTTTATTTTAAAATAAAGATCCATTTGTATTTACAGTGAAATATTTCACACACAGCGTTTCAAAAGACATTAAGAAACAACTGAGACACTTTTTAATGTTGGCTACATGACCGCAACACATGAAGCAGAAATAGAAAAGAGAAATCAGGTGACACCACGGAGGAACAGGCTGAAGCAATGATTCCCTCCATCACTCCATCCTGCCATATTTCATGCTTGCCTACAAATCAATCTCTCCCCTGCCTTTCCTACAGGCTGGGAAGAAGGAACAAAGAACACCAAGGTTTGCTAGTGTTTCACAGAGCTACTTGAGGGGCATGGTGGACTTCTAGAAGAAAGGACCTTAAGGTGTCAGGATGCTGTGCCCAGTCCTCTGTATTTGCAGACAACACCACAACAGATGACTAAATTGCTATTACCCACACGCTACAGGCCACAAAATCCTTCCCTGCACCCATAAAAGACTTAAGACATGTTATGAAGGAAAAAATGCCTGAAGCCAAAAATCAAATACGTCAGGTGCCAAGTAACTCTAAAATTTAAAAAAAAAAAAAAATGCTACCAGTCAGATGCAAATTCTTAATAGTTAATCCTACTCTTTTACTAACACTATACTGTGGTAGTACCTTGAGCCCAATGAAATTGGAATTACATTATATAAGCCACTCCTGAAGGATAAAACAAATGATGGCCCCTAGCCCTAACAGCTTACTTTCATTTCTAACACAAACCTTTACATGGCTTTCAAGTGACTTTAAAGGAAGTGGTAAGCAGTTAATGCTACTTAACGTCTGTTCATGTGCTAAAAATACGCAAGTGCAAGTTATCTGGCATGACTTATTTTCTTGTGTTCTTGACTTCTCAATGACATGAGAGCATTAATATAAAGCACATACTGAATTTCTCCATATGTAAAGAACAGTTCTAAACAGAAAAGACAAACTAATGAATACATACTGTTGTATGACACATGAAAAACCTTGGGAGCCATATCCCAACATGCTAATAATTTAAAAGCTATAGCCTGAAGCCACATCCGGAATTAATCAGAGAAGAATTACAATTTTTCCTTCCAAAACTCTTGAAGTACTTGTATCAAATTAGCAGGTTACATACTAAAGTCATCTGCAATGTTAATACATATATTGTTGAAAAGATTAATTTCATTATCAATAAAACCAATGCTTATTAAAAAAATTTAACACAATAACATATATATCCCCAAGAAGAAAAATAAATCAACCTTCTTTCACAGGATTGTTTCAGGCATTCATTGCTATATCCCAGATCTTTTCTCTGAGTATCTACAATGTCCACAAGCAAGTTTCACATCTAAGCTCTAACTAGTGTCAATGAAGATCTACAACTCAATTCAGCTGCTTACATTTAAGCATCTCATGCCACCTATACAATTGGTCATGGCATTTCAAAGGCATCAGTGCTGTGCATACAGACAACCAAACCTAGCCCTGTTTTTCTATTGTCTAATGGGAATTTAAATACTGCTTGCATGAAGGTATGCCAGAAATGGCTTGTCCTCCTGAAGGTAACTGGACACAACACAAGGAACTACAGGACTGGACACAAGATGTTGTTCAATGTGACAAAGAACAGGCTGTGAAGCTGCCAAAAGTGACCAACAGCATCACAAGGGACAGCTGGGTCTCATAGGGGGTGGGGGGCACATGAGAAACAGCTGAACATCACAGGCAGAGGAAGGCAAGCATCAGGGACCTTTGGGGGCAGTCCTGCAAGGTCAGCAGTGCCTCGGTAACCCCATCTGTAACACCATGTAAAGCTGAGACGACTTGGATATCAGCACCAGAAATACCAGATCTGCATACAGATGTCCCAAAACCAGGAACAATGGGCAAAAGGAATTAAGGATGGGTTGATTATTCAGGAGGAGGCAAGGACAGGGGGGGGGAATCACAATGAATGGGCAAGGAATATGCATCAGAAAAGAAGAGAGGGGGGATGAGAGGGGCTGGACACATGGAAACAAGCTGCTGGTCAGCCCACTGGTCTGAGACAGCCCTGTGCCTGATCAGTCTCTTTCCATTTCTTACTGAACTCTTCTCCTAACTGTTTTTCTGTGCCAAGGGTGTCCTGTGCCACACATGAGAGAGATGCCAGCAAACTTCAAACCACACTAGCCAGTGAGCAGGACACGAGGTCTGGGAATCTGCTGTCAAGCAGCTACAGGTCTACAGGCTTGACACTGGAGGGACTTTCAGTCTAAGAAGAGCTAACAGAGAAGTGCACAGGAACATGCAGGTGAGATGCCAGCAAACATCAACTCAGACTAGCCAGTGGATAGGACTGGAGGTTTGGGGGCTGGATAAGGCAGGGACAACAGGTCTAGGTGGCAGCTACCAGAAGGCGAGGGTCTGGGGTCTGACACCTGAGTGACCGAAGGTCTGGGCAGGTACATGGGATGAGCACGTACAAGTGTCAGTGTGAGATCTGCCAGCAAGGCTCAGCCTTACGGCTGGCTGGACCTGGGAACAGGGAGGTGCAGCAGCCTCACATCTAGTGGACTGGAGAGGAGTCATCTCCTGGGTCTGAGACACCAACAACTTCAGCTCTGGAGAAACAGATCAGTGCAGAGAACAGTGTACTCCCTTGCATCTTGAAGTCCACTGGGTTTGACCACTCTAAACATACCTCATACGTTTAGACAGCTTCATTTAAATACCTATTTAAATACTTCATTTAAAGAGCCCACTCCAGCACAAAACAGCAAGTACATGATTCAGTTGTCTAAAACCAGAATGTGATGACATTTGAGATGCTTCGACTGGTCCAGATGACTGAGGCTGTCATACAGCTCCTGTTTCATACCCATCTGCCCCATCTGGGTATCTCAAGGACCCAAGAGCACATCAAATTACACTTAGCATCTTTGTTAAGATAAATGAATCCTGGTCAAAGCGACTATGCTGTTAAATCAGGTATACCAGACACACCTAAAATTATGTGGAATAAATCTAGGCCATATTCATGTGCTATGAATTGACACAATAAATGCCTGGGACCAAAGGATGAGGTACTTACAATAAGATATAACAGAAACAGCTCCATGTCTGGCTCTAGTAACTGAGACACAAAGTCTTTCCAGGGGAAATTCAATCACCCAGATTTCCTCTGTGATTCAGACACAACACAAAGCAATACCCCATACATCTCAGTTAAGACCAGCAGACACATACTAATAGCATTTACATCAACTACTTCACTGTTGTGTGGACTCTGGCACAAAATTGCTGTGCCTAGCTATCACAGAAAGATTCAGATCAGCTACTAGTATGCGATAACACACAAAAACCACCCAAGTGTCCTGTTTGTCCCCATTCTGCAGAATGAACTTAAGTGTCCAGGCAAATGATTATCAGCAAGGCCTGAAGTGCCACGACTAAAGAAATAGGAGAGAATGAAAAGCCATCTCAGACTGAAAGGCATCAGCGCAGCTTTCGCAAAACGTAGAGGGTATTCAACGCTGGCTAAAATAAGAGGATGCTGTCACCTAATTCCCTCTAATGTTAAGTACTATCCAAGTTTTGTTGGTTTTTTGTTTTGGTTTGGTTTTTTGTTGTTGTTTTTTTGTTTGTTTGTTTAATTAGTGGAAAGAAATTAGTACCTCCAGACTCGGTTCACACAATTGTTTAAGAATGGAGTAAGGTTGGATGAATTCCCTCTTTGGCTTCTTCAGGGTCAATGGACAACTAGTTTTCTTCCTAGGTACCTAACTTCAATTACTAATTTAGATTAATTGTAACTTTTAGTACCAACAATTAAGAGCTCTCTAGTTACTAATGCTTACTGTACTTAGTCAGAAACAATCTGGCCTCCAACAGCTGCAGATAAAAATAAGTGAGAAGATAAATTAACTGATCTTCTCTCCTATGCAGCAGAGGATACAACTCATCAGCTCTTACAGTGGAATTTATTGGACTACATGAGGGCATCTTCACCAAAGTTTGCCACCTTCACCTCTATGTGTAACCGTCTTAGCAACGCGCACTTCAAGATACAAGTCATCTCACCCTGAATCGATATACCATAGGTAGCAAGATTGACATTTCTGCTACACAATGAAGACAAGTGAACTGAAGAGACACTGTCTTTCTTTCCAAAGGTGGGAAAACTTACTTGTTCCAAGTCAGAATGCATTTGCAATGCCTCTCTGCAACAGGGGGGCACAAGGAGTTGAGTATGTTCAGCCATCAGCTGTACTTCCATGCTTCTGTTTTCAACAAAAAGCTATCCCAAAATGGTGTTATCTTAGAGAGTGCTCTGCTGTTACAGTGGGTACAATCACAGCTCAGCTAGATGGGTAGACTCAGTTTACAGGTACTTTACATCGTACAAGTAGTAATGATGGTCCAAATTCACCACTGAATGTGATCCAGTACCTCTTGTATCTTGGTTTACATGACTTTTTAATTGTAGTAACAAAATAAAGTAACAAAAGTAAAATAAAAAAATAAAGCCTAAGATATCAGTTGAATGTCCCTTTAAAATCAATTGTTACCCCATACCAGTCTTCCGTAACATCTCATAGCCAAAAACTTCAATCATAAAATAAAATATTCAAGAACATGTTGAAGTACATTTTGTGGCTTTTCTTATGAGTCTTTAAAATTAGTAAAAATGTAATCTTTAAATTGGTCCAAATGCTTTTCAAAACAAGAATTACCTAAGTTTCAGGGTTTTTTTTGGCTGAGAAAAGCAATTTTTAGTCTTGCAGGCAGACTTACGCTACTTTTCTCCCTCAATCTTCTCAGAAGGGTGATGCTTTTACTTAAACATTCAATTACTGTTGGATCAAACCACATTCAAAGACTTCAAGAATGACTTAGTGCTCTCTCCCCAAGTGAATATTCCATAAGAAAACACCTTCTGTAATTATAAATTTTACAATTATATCCCATTCTATAAGTAAAATTAAGAAAATCATTTTAGGGAAGGTTCATGAAATAAAATTATAAAATTCCATAAATAAAATTATATAATTGGAAATTTGATTTTTATAAACTTCTATGTCTCTATTGTTTGTCTCGGTCTTGCAACATAAAAAAATATCATGCAAATCTGTCAACACCCGTGCCTCACAAGTATTCAGATTTGAGCTTACTGACTACATTTCATTATTGGGTAGAATAAAAAATTCATTTTACTACAAGAACTTTTGCATGATCCCTAGGTAAAAGCAAATTACTGGTGTAAATGTTGTATTTTCATGAAATATAAGCAGAGATATGCTGGATGTGGAACATTTGGTAAAGCAAGTGCAGATAATTAACTTTTCTCATGTATTAAACTGTGAGGTCAGCTGCCAAGGAGAAAGACTGTATGGCATATTTACAGAACTGTGGAATATACCCCAGAAGTAACCAAAAGATACTTAGGGGTCATGGCATAAAACACTCTGAATAAAAGCTTCCCAAAAGATGCAGTGCTATGAAGACAAGAACCAAAGTTCTCCCTGAAAGTGAAAAAAACAGAAATAAACATTATTTTAGTAAAGAAGCAGTGCTACCTCCATATACCACATGGAGGAGGGTTGTCTACATTCTGAAATGTTATTCCCAGCTCTCTTCTGCAGACATCAAAAATAGGCAGTGAAGTAAGTCAGTATGCGAGACAAAAGCTGTAACAACAATTTGGGGATCAGCAAACTATAAGCAAGACACACTATCAGGAGCAAAAATTAAACGACAGCTTCCAGAACAGCCCAGCTTTGAAAAGATCCTCTTTTCCATAGAAAAATATCTTCAGAGGATAAGCTTTCAAGTACCTCCAGGTCTATTAATAAAACCTAGGTTTCTTTTTAATTTTGATCCAGGAAAGTAGTTGCATACTTTGGAAACAAAACCAGTGATTAGTACTCTGCTAGGTAACACTAACTGTGCCTGTGTTTTTAGCGTCACTGTCAGGGTTGATGCTACTTATTGCTTTTAGACATACGCTGCATTACAGATTTTGAGCCTAGATCACAAGCATAAATTATTCTTATTTTAAATAAGCCTACTGAAATCCTCATGTAAAATTTGACAGTGTTTCTAGCTGTTTAACCATTCATGATGAGTTGATAATCCCATTTTAGTAGCCAGCATGGATTAATAGAACACTCATATTGTAAAACAAGATGGGTATCTTCTCAACTGAGGTAAGGTCCAACACCACCTCTCTACCAACCTTTACAGACTTCAGAATTCAGCATCTTCTGGTAATTATAATGACAACCAGAAATCAATTGTAAAGAAATATTTAATCAATCCTCAACTATGAAATATAATTAAGTAGTATGAATATTATAATTTAATAAAAAGTAGAAGTCATATCTAAGAGCCATATTAAAAAGGCAAAGGATATCTGTGAAATGAATAAAAGTGAAGTGTCTGATCATCTATGCATTTGTTGCCATAAGGGTTTTCAACCAAACACTTCTATCTCGAAGTGTGCTTGCGGCATAGAAATGTTCCAGGGGTAGAGAGAAATACTCTGAAATGCAAGCGCATGCTTCTAAGTAGAATATCATCCTTACGTTTTTCCCAATTGAAACATATAAATCATCCTCAGCAGCTGCGTTAGAAAATCCAGTGATACCAGCATTTGCAAAACCTCTAAGAACTGCTTGGAATTATGCAGCTGTTACAATGGGTTATGTCGCATAAATGAGATCTAACAGGAAATAACTCCTTTGCATGTGTATGTGTGGTCGGAGCACTAAGCTTGTACCGCAGCAGACGACAGCTATGCATCCCGTCCTCTGAGATGTCGCATTCCCCAAAAGGTGCTCGGGTGCTGGTAGCAGTTACAGGTGCTCATCGCCTCTTATTATCAAAAACATACACAAAAAGAAACCAATTCAGTCATGCTACTTCTATCACTCCTTCTACAGCTTTAGAAATTTTATTATTCATGATGGAAACAACCATCCAATCGTCTGCAAACTTCAGCACGTTATCATTTGTTACCCCAAGAACATTTACATAAAACTTTAATCTCCATTACATACAAAAAATAAGGATAAGAAAGCTGTATTAAATCTTATTAATCCAGTCCTGAATGCTACCTCTCTGATACATCAACAGACAGCAAATAAACCTATTTTAGAATAAAAAAACACCTCACCCTGCACTGGGTGCAGCACTGGATCCAGATCAAGCGTACAAAATAAAAGCTTTCAGCCATTTACAGTATTTTCTGTTTGCTTCTGCTGTTAACAGACTACAGTGTAAAAGTTCCCTATGACAGCAGTTCTTAGTTGATTAAATGTATTTCATATCATAAAGACTCCAAACTAAATGACTTCACTATGAACCCGTGAGAAGGGGAAGCGAATTAGGAGAGTGGGGCAGAACTTGGCCTCTCCCTGTGTAAGCAACAAGTTTCACATCCAGGTAAAAACCTTCTGCCCAGGACCTACCAGCTGTAAGGTTTTTTTTCACAGGTGAAAAGAATATAGTACTGTCAAATTAAATCTGCCCCCCACTCCCACCCTAGTTTTTCTTCTGGATACATTGTATGTTTGGACACGAAACTTAACTGACATGACACTGGGATCCAGCACAATAAAAGCTAAGATTTCACTGATGAGATTCTTGGGTTTTGTGAAATCAAACAATTGGAGAGAAACTAACAGATCTGTTTCGCAACACACCTTATCAGCCACAGGTGACATAACTGCATTCATCCTGAAGCACATTACTCATTTTAAGAAGCAAAGCAGACTTTAATCTTAGAACTATAAATTACTGCAGCCAACTGCAAAACCTCCAGACTTCTGTTGCCTACTCTTTTTAAACATCTGAAGCAGCATTTCTGAGCAAAAACTCATCTAAGCCAAACTCTGAGTCTAGCCAATAGTTCATATTCTCCAAGAAAGAGGAGTTTTCTGTCTGGAAGGCTGAATTGGATGCGGTATGCTTTGAAGCCTTGCATAAAAGCTGAGCTCCTACAGACTGACTCCTTGCTAAGCCTCTTAACTCCTCGGTTTACCCACTCACCCACTCCACAGCATTTTACAGAAGTGAAGCTATATAAGGTATCTTCAGTCAGGGTGTCAATCAACACCACCTCATCGATTTCAGAAAAGATACATCCATCTGCACAAGCAAAAAGTTTACACATCATATCTCTCTGCTCGTTGGGCTTAATACTGACGTGTCTCAACATATCCAAGTACTACCAAGGATATACAGAAGGCAACTCCACCACACTGTGATTGGGCCCTGTTGATTTGAATGAATCTAAAGAAATAAAATAGACAACAAGATTAAAAACCAAAGGGAGAGAGAACAGACCCTAGAGTAGATTAAGAGACCTGCTGTAAACAAAACAATCCAGAAAGGTTCCAACCAAAGATGTCTGAAGAAGAGTAAAAAAAGAAATGATCCAGGTCAGGCCACAGAGAAAAACCCCAAAAAACACCCACAAACAAAACCAAAAAAAAACCCCACACAAACTATTATTACCTCAATACTAGAACTGCTCATGGAAAGATGGGCCGGAAGAATCCCAG
>JMFS01024919.1:0-29619 GCA_000699545.1 Podiceps cristatus | reverse complement strand
ATAATTTATTTATAATAAAAAACCCCTTGTGATCTACTTTGTGAGATGTTTGAAAAAAATATATATCCAAGACTTAAATTACTGTCAGCAAGTGTCCTTGTGACTTCTATGATGTGTCTGTGCTACCAAATAGACAGGGGAGTAAAGGCAGGGGCTGCAGCCTTCATCTCTACAGCTCAATGCTTTTCCTCTCACCTCTCCCCAGTACATGTTGACCTCTTCTGTAGTTCCCATTCCCCGGTGTGTTACTGTTCCCCAAACCATACCTTGGCGTCGTCATATGTGGTACTTACCAAATCAACGCTGTTACTTAAAATTCTTCACCCAGACTTCTTTATGAACAAAAAAAGAGAGCTGGTATAAGCACTTTCCCCCATTTTCCAGATGCAGGCATCAAGACACATATGGGGCAAGCTGAGTAGGTGACAAGGTTTGCATAAGAAGGCAGTGGCAAAAGTCCAGATAAGATATAGGTCATCTCATTTCTGCTTCCCTTGCTCCTCTGTTCAAACGCGTCAATATATGACAGAAGATATGGTGGGTTTTGTATCATATTTTTACTGTTGGAAGTGTAGCCAATTCTTAAAACCTAAGAAAATACTTTTTCTTTGACTTTCAAAAAGGACATATTCTAAAATTGCTAGCTCATTAAATTGCAGGAAAAGGTTTAAAAGTTGTCTATGAGAGTAAACAAATGAGATCTGCGGCAAGCCAAGAGGAAAGCTGGGGTTCTGCAGATGAGATGCTTTTTGCTTGGCTGCAGGGTCTGAAAGGGAGGTCACCCTAATCCCTGTTATCACCTGAATTTTTCTCAGATATGAAAAATGAGCTCAAAAATGAGCAGTGAGACAAGGGCTGGTGACTTTAGAAGCTTGGGAAGTTTTACTTTGCTTTTCATTTTTACTTATATTTATTCACAAAGTAAATCTTTGACAGAAATTAAGCAAAAAATGCCCTTATAGAGTTTGGTGAGCATTCTGGATTTAGGCATGAACCCTACTTACATCATCCTTTCTGTTTTGTAGCTTAAGATGCTCTGCTACTTCATCCTTCTGTGTCTTTTTCTCCCTTCATTTGCCTTGCCTGACACAGTTTCTTGGGTACATACTATTTCTTTCCTCCCCTAGAGTACTAGTCAGTTTTAAATAACAAAAGATTTTTTTCTCTGCTGAAGAGCCACATACTAATACTTACCTTTTTCCTTTATATTTTCTTTAGCTTGTTGCAACGCTACAATCCTATATGTAGCAGCTTAAAAAAAAAAAAAAAAAAGAAAAAGAAAAAGAAAGGAAACCAAGGAAGAGAGAGTGTGCTACAAAAGAGCTTTGAAGAGACAGGATTTTTTTCATTATTTGTTAAAAACATCAAAATGCATCCAGTACTTAGCTATTATTTGCTACGGGAAAGAACCTCCTTTACTAAACATGAAAACTAAAATTTCAATTAGGTTCTTAAAATACAGTGAGCTATAAATAGAATGTGAATAGTGCAGCTGGGCAGCATTATAATAGAATTTCCTTCTGTTACATAAGGGAGATAGGGATGACCTTCATCACTCGCTGTAAGTTCTCTCTTTTATGAATTACGAGCCATTCAACCATTAGTGGAATTAAAATCTATAACACTGCCAATCATTGCACCGTATCTCTGTGGAGCCCTTACTCTTGCTGTCAACATGAGGGAGTCTGCAGTCTCTGCAGATATATGCCAATTAGATGTTTATAGCCCAAGCAAAGTAATAGTGTGTTTTTTTCCTTTCCTGTGCTTCAGAAATTTTGTACAATCTCTACACAATTTTACACTTCAGGGCCAGCAATGTAAATTAATGGTCACTGGTGTATGGACTGAGAGTCATCATAACAAGTCACTGGTAAGAAAATGTGGGTAAGAACGTTTTAACTTAAGCACTTGTATAATATGGGTGATACCCTGACCGAAGGGTAGAAGACCAAGTTCAAATCAGGTTGTCAAACCAATAGCCAAAACTTTGAGTTGCTTTGTGGGTTCTTTTGTTTATTTTCCTTAAATGGCTTTTTGAATTTCCAAATACTTGGCAATTTACTTCAATTCGTACCAGAGCTGATCTGAGATAACTTTTATTCAAAGCTGAACCCAAACTAAGATGAGAATGTGCTGGTTACATCTTTGGTTCGTATATGTAAAACTCATAACTCGTGGTTATATTGACTTGACTCCTCATTCGAGAAAACTCAAGATCTTTGGTTAGTACACTGTGCAAGTAAAGCCTTCCTTTCCACTCATTAGAAAAGAGATAACATCTGGCCAAACTGGCCCTTCTCTTTTCAGACAAATTAGTTCTCTTTTGTTTAGGACTTGGCTACTTTTACCCAGCAACAGACACCTTTAGTGAGTAGCACTGGTATGTTAGTCCTATTTCTAACATGTGTAAATGGAGCTGCATAACTTTCAGACACTAGTAGGCATCTAAAATGGGTTTGTCAGTGCATTTCAAGGATAAAAGTGCTTTTGCTGTCTTGAAGAAAATAATTACTTTTCTTTTTCAAGATAGGGCTACCAAGGAAACAGAAGCATGTGTTACAGTTAAGATGAGGTGCTGTACTGAGAATGATGGACAAAGTGAAAACAAAACCACATCTTTGTCAACAACTAGAAATAGAGGCCCAGTACCTCAATTAGTCTTTCTAATGGGGATTGACACAATCGGTTTCACAGAATCTTGTTGAAACACGCGCTCCTTTATTTTTTTAACACTATTCATGGATTTACCTAGTTCATCATGGCTAATTAGGTGTTTTGAATTATCATCTTCAATTGTTGCAAATGTCACATCCTTTGATGATATTGGGTGTGTAATGAGAGACTGTCATAGTTTTGGTTATCGGTGAGGTCTGTGATTGATTAATTTTTGACAACAAAGAATTGTTAACAGGGCTGCATGGTGAAGCTGCCAGTGGAAAATTCCCTTTCATAACATTTCTATCTAATCTTGGAGCGCCGCCACTGCCACACATGAAATAGCAACACGATTGAATTTCTTTTTGCTGGCATTTAGCAGGACCTATGGGGGTGTGCAATCAATGGGGGATCATGAGTCTGGAAAATTACATACTTGAAGAATTAATGAACTATAATTCCATATTACATCCTCAATCACATTTAGCTTCCTTTTCATTAATGGAACTAAATTAGTTTTCCATGGACAGGGCACTTTAAAAAATGCAATCATGCTCTTGCTAGTTTTAACAATAGTTATTTTTTCGTGCAACATGACAGTTGGAAATTTTTAGCGAAGAACATATCTGCCGCACTGACTCAACCTGTTGAAGCAATTTTTAATGACATCTATAGCCCCAGCTCTAGTTTCCTGCCCTTTGAGCCATATTATAGTTTTAAGGTGACTCGGCCAGAATTTCTTCCAGATCTGGGATGTGTAGAGATAGATGCAGAAACTCCAAAGGCATTCAAAGTGCGTTTTTCCCACATGGGACTAATTCATTGTCCAGGGGAGCAAGGAGAAAAAAGGCCACGGTCTTCACTCCTCTCGGAAGGCTTTATCTGAGATAATTTATGTTTCTAATGCTGTATCGAGAAAGTCCTTTTGCTCATGGAATTGTGTTATGCTAGGATAAAATTGTGGGTGACTCTTCTCTTTATTGTGCCCCACAGGCTAGCTGTGATCTGGCCCTTCATGATTTAAACTTGTAACTGAATGAAATGTTGGGATGGAAGTACAGTTAAACTCGAGAATATTCTGTGGTTTAATGGGAGCTTTGATGTGAGAGCCCATACAGTGAAAGCCATGTCCAAGCGCTCATGATATGGTATTTTTAAAGAGTTACTGGAAGCTGAACAAATCATAGTGAGATTATAAACAAAATCATACTCTAGCATTTTTAGTAACCAAGGAAGAAAGTTCCTTTGGGAATTAGCGGCAGTGTGAGAAGAAAGGAGATGACCAGACTTTACAAAACAGATTTAAAAGGCATTCTAAGCAACTTTGGTTTTCTGGCATAACTGGTATCTTCCTGGATTATTTCAGCAGTCTCAGTTTCTGTATTGTTGGGTTTTTTTAATCCCTCTGTACATTATTCATATGCATGTGGTATACAGGAATGTAGCAGGATGAAAATCCCAAAAACTGTTATTTCGTTTTAACAAGATGATTACTCCAGTATATTGAACTAGTTTCAGGCTCTTATATTTCTCCATTGGGACCTGTTTTTTGCATAAGATCTTAAATCAAAGGTCTGATTGAACAGCAGGGTCTTCTCAAGTATTATCATATTAGAAATCTGCTGTCACATGAAAACCAACACAAACACTTTTCTCTTCTTAAATGCGAGAGATGGGACTCTAGAACTTGCAGTAGAGATAATGAACCCTTTTCAAAGATACTCCAGAAAATTGAGTTTTGACAGCAGATACATTATACAGTACAATGAACTTTTATTTTATCCTACTGAATAAGGCCTTTTCCCCCTTGCATACATATTTAGTAAAATCAGATAACCCAGACATCATCATAATCCTACTGGGCATTCTGTTATCTGAGCATAAGTCTGAATAGCTGGGATGTGGTCTTTTTATATTCAAGCCAGACATAACATCCTTGAAAAATGTATTGATGTATGCAAAGACATATCAGAGTCTGATTGTTCCAAATGTACCTGTGGAAAAAAAAAAAAAAGATTGAAAATGTATCTTTTTAAACAGCTTCATAGTCCCTTAAAGCACTACTTTGGTGATCTGTTTCTGAGATTATTTTTCTTTCAGTGTTTGCACTTTATTTATACTCTGTATGGGGCTGGGATGCGGGCGGCTCTGGAGGTTAGCATTAGGCTGGAAAGGCTGTTGCCTTTGAAATGAGACCTCAGATTTAGCTTAAGTCAGTAGTGACAGAACATTATGGAAGTTGCTGGCTGCTCATTAATCTTTATAAATATATCCAGTGATAATAACCCAATTAGCACTGGGACAGATTATTGCAATTGGGATTCTCTGCTAATTGTCAGTCTTAGCTAAGTGCCATATATTATACTGTCCCAGAAAAACTTCCAGGATGGAAATAACTAAATTCTAAGTATTCACAGCTGCCAATCTGTGGTGTTGCCTTCTTGACAGGAGAGGGCTAGTGGGGCTTTGGTTTGTGTTGACCTGAGTAAAGCAGTTTATGAAAGAAAGGCTTTTCGGACTAAGTTGTGCTCTGTGTCTCTAACTTTGTGCTTGATGGCGGCATGCAGGCTTTTCTGAGAGGAGGATTTGATGATTAATATTTCAGTCTTGAAGTGAGTAATGTAAAATGGTATAAATTTTTTTTTCCCTGCGCCATGGTTCTTTGTTGAGTGCAGCTTGACCACATTAGAGAGCTTGGTCCTATTGCTGGATGAAAGAACACTGCTATCTTTCAAATTGGCAATTTTATACCACTTTCAATCTTCAAAAGCTCTTATTATACAGAAATTCTCTAATAATATTCATCAGACAGCTAGCTTTCCTTTTTTCTTACTGTACCAGTGGATAATTTGCTAATGATCTTATTTTACTGTTCAGGGAGCAGAGTTTTCTCAGTCTCCCCAAGAGCAAGGGGTATAATAGCTAAAACTGTTGCCACAGTTCAGGAAATGAGTGATTCTGAGGTGTAAAGAAAGTGATTTGGGAGAGCAAGTTTTTTTCATGTCAAGGGGAGCTAGGTGTGTAAAGTACTTACTTTCAAAATGCCTGTGACTGTATGTCTATTCTAGTAGAGTGGGGCTTCAGTTAGGGGGGAAAAAAAAAGTTCTTCCAGTTGAAAAATAGGGAAACAAAATATGAAAATATGATTTCAGTTGAATATGAATATGATTTCAGTTTAAGAAAACTGCACAGGAGAAAACCTGAATATTTGAAAACTAACATGTGCAACACAAGTGTGTAATAACCAGTTACCCTGTTTTGTGGCAATAGGGTATGTACAGTATTGCCATGAGTGCGTCCATGAATTACATAGGGTAGAGAGTGTCCCCATATTCCTGATGTTTCATGGGCTCATCAGTCTCACAGGTGTGTGCTCTCCAGCCACAGTGTTTCAAGAGCCGAAATTACAAATCTTTTGCCATGCAAGTGCCCTAAGTACATAGGTAGATGCCACAGTACAGCCAGAGCTGGCGGTGCAGCTGTGTAGCTGCTCTCCAGCTCAGGGTGAAGGTTACTTCCAGCGACTGTCTCGGTATTACTTTCTTTTCTGGCCACTCGTATCAGTGGGGTGGCAGATTTGGTATGTGCAGTTGTGCTCTTTATTTGAAAAGGAAGGAGGAAAATAGAGAAAATTCCACCTCCATCACAGTCAATGGGAGTTCTACCATCAATTGGAGCAGGGCCATTTGCTCTGGACCGTCACACATATGAGACTATCTTTTACTTCTTGGATGGGGATGGTTTCCTTTTTTTTTTTTTTTTTTTATTTCTCCCCCTACTTTGCCAGAGCTTCCTGTAGCCTGTTAAAGAGAAGAACTTGCATACTCAGAATGTCTGTTTTTCTATTTGCTTAAAAATGTCATCACCTGAGGTTGAAATAATACATCCCTCCTTTCCTTGTACTTAAATATTTTAATTTTTTTCATAAGTGAAAATATAAAGCCTTTCAGTAACTTCCTTCTAAAGAGTAGTATTTCATTTTTTCGTGCCTTTCTAGTACAACATCAAACAGGACTTCATTAGTGCTGTTAATGTTCCATATAGCCCACTGATATGCCATAGCCACTGGCCAAGCAAAACTTCAATCACTTTTTCTTCTCTTGTCAGCTCACACCTCTGACTGAGCAGCTGCAAGATGATTCATCAGAGAATGTTTCACCATAGGACAGAGAAAAATTATTTCTGGCTGCTTTTCCCATACTAATAAGATAATTTCAGTTTCAGATTCTTTTGCAGCACTTCCTGAGCCATGCTATGCCCATTTGAAAATAGAAATCCTTTTATCCAAATGTCAAGAAAATTTTCCATGAAATCAGTGCTTTGGCTCTGCAAAACACATTTCTGCTGCATTTTCTTGTTGAACAGTGTTGTGACAGTTATATTTTGTCCCATTACGGAGCAAGTCTTTACTAGAATTAATGATCAGCATTAGCTGGGAGATTTAGAACAAAATTTTGTGCATAAGGAACGTCTGAAACCCACTGGCATGTGCTGTAAAATATTGTTTGCATAAGAAGTTAGTGGTGGGGAGAATTGTTTTGGATTTCTTTTGTTTGCTGCAAAATCACATAAGGAGTAATGGATTATTCAGCATCAGTGCCGCAATAGTGTTCCAGTGCAATGTTTTCAGGCATGCAATCTGTCCAGGACAGGACATTTCTGAAAGACCAAGTGTCTTCTGTCCATGCTTTTTATGATAGGCTTTTTTACATAACTCCACTGAACTTTGCATACAGCTGTAACAAAACCAGAAGAATGCATTTTTTCATTTATTGGCATCCGTAAAAGCATTTCATCCCAAATAATATTTCTTGTGGTATAGGTTTGTCAGCTAGTTTGCAAATAAATACAGAAAAGCTGCTTTTGTTGTCAGTTTACCAATACTGACATGACATTCAAGGCTTGTTTTTCCTGAATAATCAGTAAGTGAGTTCATCAGAATGCATTCAGCCTGTGCCTGCAGTACTGTGCTCATAATTATAAGGCCTACAGATTCACAAATAAATTGTTCTGAAGAGAGGAATGAAGGCTTTCTTTAATTCATATCTGTTACTTTGACCTAAATAACACTCTTTTCTCTACCTCATCACCAATAAAGGCATCCCGCTTTCCCACAGAGGAAATACATGCCATCCAGTGTCTTAATGCATGTTATTAAGCAGCAAGTATGAAGATTCATACTGAGTCTGAGCAACAGCTCTTCTCTTTCAGCCTCTCAGGTTGTGGGCTTTATCGATTCTCTAGGGCTTGTAGCTTCGGCCAAGCCCAACAAGTTATCTTGTACTGACCAGGTGATCCCAAGCATTAGATTCAGTTCTGCCAGGCAAGCTGTCTCCTAGGCAGCATATTCCCCAGTGGCAAGGGAACTTCTGCATTGTAGTCCTTTCTTCTTTTCCTTTCCTTTTTCTTAAGTAATCTGCGGTATGTGAGTGAATAGCAGTAGATAAGGCACAGACTGCAAACCAACCTTTTCTCACTACAGTAACATCATTTTCATTGATCTTCCTCTGATCTCTCAAACACCTCTGAGGTCTCACTGGCTCCTGGCTGCTCACAGGAAAAAGGCCAGAGTTTATACTGATTTAGAGAGAGACAGACTGAACAGCGGAAGGTTGTAAAGGTTTGGCATTTCTCAGTCCTGCAGCAGGACTACTTAGATGATTATCCTGGAATTCATAGTGGAGTTGAAAATTGTGTGTTTTATACCAGTAGAGACTTATGACTTATTTTGTGGTACATAAAGCGGAAAAATATATGCTTGGTGCAATATTCCAGCAGGAGTACTGGTAATTTTCATCATCATAAATACTGGTAATATACACCAGGCATGCCTGGTTAGAGAGACCGTTGATGGAAAATCAGACTGAGATGTAATAATGAAAATTTCTAATGAAATTTCATCAAGTATCTGTAAAGCTTTTAGAAACCAATACACTCATGATATGGTTGTACAGTTATTCCAAAGAGATTCCAAAGAGGTGTTATTTGGCATGTAAATAAAATGTGCAGAGAACATCCCACCTACCCCCTGGCATGTGTAAGAAAAATGAAACTCAAAACAAAATGTGGGTGACTGAGCGATACCTTATAGTTTATGCAGGCGTCCCCCACATACTGAATAGTTTTCTTACCTGCAAACGTGGAACAAAGTGTTTTTGATGGATAAGGAAGTCTTGGGGTTTTTTAATATTTGAATAGATTTCATAAGAGATGAGAGTGAGTATGTCTTTACGCACACATTACTACTCTCAGAAAAGAGATTTGTTACCTTACTGCAGCACACACTTGATTTTCTTAGCCACTTTACACTTCCTCCTATGAAGATAACATGACATAAATGGGAGTTAGCAGAGACAGTGACATATTTTCCATATATCTCAGTGGTCTCATCACACCTTCATATCTGCATCCTGGAGAATACTAGATCAACTGCTGAAGTACTTTTAAGTGTTGGACACTTATTTTGTTATTTTAGTTTGGCCAGAATGACCAGTATATTGAGAGATTATTCATTATTCAAGCTCATGGCAAGTGGCAGGGAGGTTAGTGCTTTTTGTTTCTGAAGGCAGTTTGCCAATACCATTAGCAAAAGTCCCTTTATGGAAACGATTCAAAACTTTCTGTCTGGATAAACCTGGAAATTCAATTTCTGTGAAACCCAGAAATGCAAGAAACCTTGTTCTTTCATCAGGTGAATATAGCAATTTCCTCTGTGTGAATTTTCTCCTTCTTTTTTGTTTTTACTAAACAGACATTGATGAATGCTCAGATGGCTTCGTTCAGTGCGACAGCCGAGCTAACTGCATTAACCTGCCTGGGTGGTACCACTGCGAATGCAGAGATGGCTACCATGACAATGGGATGTTTTCACCAAGTGGAGAATCTTGTGAAGGTCAGTATCTAAAAAAGGTGGGGTAGTGTTATGACTGGCATTACAGTAAGTCTTGTATCTCTGATCATACCAGTCAGGTATTGTCTTGGACAATTGCCTTAACATTGTTTGAATTAATTTACTCAATGAAAGTTAAACCTTGACCTAAAGCAATTGTAGTCTAAATAAGCATCGTAAAAGGCAAAAGAAAATAAAGTATGAATATTCCTAACATATAGGTGAACCATTAGTGGCCATTTCTATGGTTTCCTAAGATAATATGTGAAGTCAGGCATGGTGCTTAAAACACAGTTTCTCTGGCCCTACATCTGCTTCTGTGCATGGTCCTTGCATAAGTGATTTCCCGTGGGCTGATAGCATGCACTGTAATCTGTCACTCCACAGTAATCTGTTTATATGTCAAATTCTTTATATGTAGAAACAGGCCTCAGTCCAGACCTCAGTTCCTTCACTTCATTCCTCATACTCTGAAATAGTCCGTGATGAAAATACTTCGCATTGCAAAGAATGATTATGCAGCCCTGACATACTTACTCATAGCTGGGTTATTACTGCAGTGCTTCTCCTGTGCATAGGCTAACTGCTTGTAGAAAGTCGTAATCTGAAGAACAACCTTACAAGCTGGGAAGCTCAGTGGGCTTAGGGCTGGGCAAGGTGCAGGGGGCAAAAGAGTGATGGGGGAACAAGGAGATGGGAAGGTTTTATTTGTTGATGTTAGAGAGAACAGCAGGTTAGTAAGGACACGGTTATTTTCAGATGCAGATCTCTTAGCATGGAATGTTATAAGTCTCTTAAGATATTGTGTGCTGCTGTTCTTAAATAAGAGAACAAACCAGTCTGTTTTGCCATGGACTACTTAGGGCAAAATTAGGAGCCTTTCTCCCTTCTGTCTCTGAGTGCTGAAGTGCTCAGTGCTCACAGTGTAAGCTTTCCTACCTTGCTGTTTAAACTCATATTGGTGGTCTGCATCGGTCCCAAAGGGAAGCAATTGAATTAATTTCTCTAAGGCAGACACACAGGCAGTTCTCCAGGAGCGAGAATGACCTTTTTGGTATCCCCATCATCAATACTTTATTTCAACACACTTTCACCACAGCTGAAAGCCTCTGTTCCCAGGAGGAATCAGCAATTTGAGTCAGCAACTGCTTTCATAAGTCGAGCTTTCTTTGTCAAGAACTAACTAAATGTCAGTGTTAGCTGGCCAGGTTTTAGGACAAGAAGGTGCAAAGAAGAAGTTACGATCCCTCTGACTATAATGTTGCCCTTCTGTCACTCACAGCACAGGTAATACTCTAGCCAGGCATTTATGGAAATATTCTCAATACCCCAAGTTTTATCTTCAATGTCAATATAACATTTGTCTCGTGAGTTGAAGATAGTAGTTTGGCGCGTGCTGTCTCAGGAGATATAAGTGATACAAAGTGACTCTGTTAAGATGTGTGCAAACAAGTAACGATTAAGCAGCAATTTCTAAGCAAATGAAAAGCCAAGGAAAAATAAATACGGGGACTGCTACATGTATGCAGAAGTGGCAATTATTAGAATGTTTTGACCTTTTCTACAAAGCGCCAGCAGCTCTTTATTAAACATACACAGAGGATAACAAGTAATTAGAATTAAATCACAGATGCCAAGAAACTGTCTTCATTGCTGATAACCTTAGTCACCACCAGTGGAACACTTTCAGTTTGATTGATTGCAGCTCCAAATTTTGGAATGCGTAACAACTTGAGATGGGGAGGAAGGTTAGATACTTTATTAGTCTTACTACATCACTTTTTTTTGGATTAAAGCCTGTGACATCGTGTCTCTGACAGAAAATAAAACCTGAAAAGGTATGAAGAGACAACCTAAAATCCATTGCAGTATGGAAAGTTGAACTTCTAGTAGCAGAGCGCAGTAGGGCAAAAACAATTGACTTCTCTGCTGTCAGATCTTTCCACTGTGAGAGATTCCCCTATTGGATTTAAAGACAGAAGAAAATGGATTTCTTTTGTCACTTCTTCAGTATCCCCTAGCTAGAGGTGATTAGATTGAGCTATTGATGGATGGTCTTTTAGGCTCTCGCTGTAATGGGGGAGCAGCTTTCAGGCTATACTAATCTCAGATTTCAAATCTCAGTTCTCCACTTCCCACCTGCAGCTGTATGAGCCTCTTGCTGCATCCAGGACCAGTGTCCTCTGAAGCTTTCTGGCTTGTGCAAGGCCTACAGCTTGCAGAGCTGTCGAAGGAACAGCACTGAATTACACCGAAGGGGAACTGGGCCTGCCTTGATTTCTTTCTTGTGGAAATAAAGAATTTAAACCTCATGAGGATTAGGAAATGTTCTTTGAAGACTTGTCCGTTGTGCTTTCTAAGAGGACTACTTCAAAGTAGTGTGTATATGGAGTGTGTAACAGGCTTGTCTTTGGCTCATCTTTTGTAAGTTTTAGTTGCTTTGAAGGAAATTCCCTCTTTCAGTGGAGAAAACCTTTAAAAGCCAAATCTTTTCTTTCTTGATTGTTCTATATGATCTGCCTCAAATCCGTGTCTGTCTATGTCCCCTGGACATGTGCTGATAGTACTACAGAAAGCATTTCAGTGATCAGTGTTAGTCAGCAACTTGTTTCCTTCAGCAATGGCTCCAGTTTTAAAGATTCAGGTGGAGACACCTCTGTTAAGATCATGGAAGCACAGGAGCATTTGCTTAAAACCCTTATTTTAGCAGCATACCAAAAGTGCACCTACCCCTTTTTGCAGGAAATGGTCCCACTAGGACATCGTTCCTAGATAGAGGTGGACTCCTTGGTAGCATGAGACTTTGTCAATGCTTGATAATGAAATAATAGTTGCTGAATTGCTTGTTTTACACCTATATTGACCTTGGCTATTGCTGCTTCTTCAACATGACTGAGAATATTGAGTATTTGACTAATGTACTTGAACACAGAAATTCATAATCCTACTTTATTGTACCTACAGGCAATGGAAGACCTAGAGATTCCTTTGCTATTAGTTCTGCTTCACATTATACTCCTGGGTAGACCTGTGGTCTCTGTAACAATTACCGAGAGAAATGATGGGAAGTGCAGCTGTAGGGCTTCAACCTCTTACCAGCACTTGCTGTTTTTCCCTTGGAAATAGAACTATGTTATGCATCATCTTATTTCCAGAAAAGTGGTGAAAGATCAGCCGCTTAGTGGTTTAGAACTGCATGGCTTTGGGAAGTCTTAAATTTTATATATACATAAATAGAGCATTCAGCATGGTATATTAGCTCATACCCTCTTTGCTCCTCTACAGCTTTTCTTTATAGTTTTGTTACACAGTTTTATTGGTGCTCTGAAGGTTGTCTCTCATGTACCATTTCATAAAAGAGAGCTAGGCTAAGATAGTAGATACTGCAGCCCCAAGCTTCATTCCACTAAAAAATTGGAACCACTGAGGGCAAAATCCTAAAATAATGATGTTCAAACCCAGTTAATATTTGCTCTGCAGTTCTGTATAAGATTTGATTCCTTTGAATTTGTCCCCTGCAATGTCTAAAATCTTCTAAAATCAGTTGAAGAGAGAGGCTGTATTGGTTTGTATCAGAATAGCGCAGGTTATACCTCATCTGTTGTTGGACATTTTGCATACTTCCCCGGCCGAAGAACAGCTCACCTAATTAGTGCAGCCCCTCAGGACTTACCAAGAGTATCTGGCAGGTACCAGCTGTTGTTGATACAGAGTATGAGATCAACATACCTTCAGTCTCAGCAGGTACCACGTACTTTAAATGAGACAGGTGCAAATGAATAGATTGGAAAGCGTCAACCCAGAATGCCCAGTTCAAAAAGGATCAGTTTTGGCTGTAAGGGTTTATCTGTATGTGAACTCACAGTTTAGGATTTCTGTTCTGAAAGGTCTTGTTATGTTTTTCTTCTGCTGTCCTGCTTCCAGAAGTAGAATCCCTTCCTTCTCTGTGTGATTGAGCAGTCTGCCTGACAACACAGAGGGCTGGGGCTCTACTTGAACAATATTTTCCACAATCCAGGATAATGAGGGATGGAGGCATATTACAAGCCTCGGGATGCTCCTTAGCCTTAATCAATGAACAAACTCCAAAATGGACACTTCAGCATTCATGTCTCTGGGTCTGGAAGGCAGAGGAACCACTGACTGCCAGGATGCCTGAATTTATCTCACAGTACATCCAGTATTTTAACTAGGACATGAAATTTCCCGTAGTTGAAAAACCACTGTCAATTTGGAGTCCTACACTTGGATCTTTCTACAGTGCTGGTAATGTTTAACAGAAGCTTTGTTATTGATAGCACTTAAGGAGACAGGAATAGCAGGAAATCTTACTAGGACTCACAAAGCTCCACTGAAATCCTTTCACCTTTATTCTTGATCATAAAAGGTCAACAAATAAAGTGACTTTTTCCCCCATCCATCCCAAACAGAGCTGTAGCTATTAAGACTTCATTATTGAGTTTGGGAACCCAACTTAAGCATCACCAAACAGAAGGGAGATATGGAGACACATCAGTATTTAAATATTCTGGAGTGTGGGCAGAGTACAAAATTGGCAGAGTTTCTCATCTTTTAAAAAAGAACTAATAAAACAGAAAGTTAACCACTACGTATTATAAGACAGTAATTTGAACACATTTACTGTATGAGGAAACAACGTTTCTGTGAAGCTGGTGTTACCGGCATCTGAAGTCTCAGCTCTTCATCTTCCACATCTGCGGAGCACTGACAGCTTGCTTCCATGAAGTCACGAATAAATTATTCACAATTCACTTGCTCTTTGAAGAATGATTACATCAGTGAATAGATTTACTTAGGACAGAGAAGAACAGAAACCAAACTTTCTGCTCAGGCGAGCTTGGGCTCCCTATCAAATGTACTCATTCCTTTTTTGCCTCAAGCAAAAAGTATTCAGGTATCCTGATGTTGTCACATTGCTGAGCTGCTGCTACTCCGCAGAGCTACGGAACTGAGAAACTTCGGTTGCTTTGGAGCAAAGGAACTGTCCGCCCTCCTCACCCGTCTCTTCCAACAGCATATTTCTCAGGGATACAAATGTTCATCTTTTCTTTACATAGAAGACACTGTAGCTGATACCAGAATGATTCTGGTAGGAAATGATCTCTGAGGGAGGCCGTCTGGGGCTTTACGTGAACATCCTGCGCGTAAGCCTGGCTAGCTCATCAGAGGAGGGAAAGTTGCAACTTTACACCAGCCATATCAGAATGGGTCTCTCAACCCTTTTTCATTTCCTAGCAAGGTATACACTGATTTTTTTTTTTCCTAATTGTGCCTTGTTCATGTTCCTTGTGAGTTTATTGCAAGTTTGCTCATCTGTCATTAGCAATATTGTATTTGTTGTTTTTTGTCCAAAATATTATTGAGCTGTCATTTTTTTAGAGCTGTCCACAGTAGCTCCAAGATCTCTTTCCAGAACAGATCTAAAAGACTGATTTGATTTTTGAACAGGTATTTCCCCATGCACCTTACGATTGAATCTCATCTGACATATTGTTTACTCAATGTCATGAAATACTCTTACATTTCACAGTCACTTTTTTGCTTTTAATACTTTCTTATCAACAGTCTTTTTCATCTCACTGTTCATCCATTCCTCCAGATGACTATGTGGGGCAGCACACATTCTGGCACAGATTCTTGGGGAGCTTCCCTGGGACAACTCTCCGTTGTGACAACCTGACCATTTGTTACTGCCTTTTATTACTTACTAATTAACCCACTCTTAATGTGGGAGTCAATGACCTCTTTTATTCCATGGCACATAGTTCCTTTTAAGAGCATGTGTTATGAAAGGGAGCTCATGAAGTTTTTGAATAAAAGTATTACAGTATATGAAATGTATCCCCCCCGCCTTTTGAAGTCTTTTTAGTTAGTATAGTATATGTTTATTCTGACTATCATATAGTATCTTTAAACTTCCTTCTGTCTGAAAACATATTATCCTTTTGGTCGCTAGTTTTAATCCATCTTTAAAACATCATTGTTTTAATATAATTCCCTCTTTGAAACTAAGCAGTACCACAGAGACATTTTGCAGCCTTTTAAACTCCTTTAAGGATATTGAACTTTCATACATCGTTGTCACTGTTGATCACCAATACAGAGTTAGTTGCTCAGTAGAGGCATTTGAATTGGAGCCTGCACACTGCTCAGGGCCAAGTCAAATGGTGCTTTGTCCCTTTGGGATTCTTTCACTATCTGTTCCAAGAAACAGTCGGTAAATCTGTTAAATACAACCTTGGGTCACAACCCAGTGGGGCAATTGAAATTCCCATTTTTATGGAGTTTTCTGCCTTTGCAGTCTTTCAAATATTACAAATGGAGTTTAGTCATTCCAAGAACTATCACCATTTTGTATGGCTTTCGTCCAGTATTTTTCCTGTGTAGGCCTGAAATTACTTGTGATACAATTAACTCCTAGCTTTCTGTAACATGTATCACTACTTCTTCATCCATGGTACTCCTTTGTCATTGCAACATTTATTTGTACCCAGGGATGATGATAAGAAAAGGAAAATCCTTAAAAGTGTGCCAGATCAAAGCTGTAATTTTTAGTGTAGGTTAGATAAATAAGAACTAGTCCTCAATTTAGCACTAGGTAATTAGTTACATTTAGTTTCTGTTTTTTTTTTCCCCGAGTCTTTTGAGACTTAATGTTCTAATGTCATAACATTCAAGCTGCTCAGTTCCTAAGCAGTGTGTTTTAAATAGCCCAAAGTGAATTATTGGTGGGTTGGTTTTTGTTTTTTTTTTAAAACTGAGAGCAATAATAACATGCCTCTGTGGCTGGATATACCGGAAATATGAAACGTGTAATCATCTCCTCACCCTTTTTCAGACATGAAAAATGCAGGGGCCAGTGTACCCTGTCCATATGGTTATGGAAATTGGAGAGCTGGTTATGGCTGTAAACAAAATGTCAGTAACACAACTCACCATCCATTATAAATCCAAAATAAAAAAGCTGAATAAAGTTTTGCTTGATATGGATTATTTGTGTGCAAGTTCTTCACAGATAATGCCTGAAGATGAATAATGCAGATAAGAATTTCATGCATGCAAAGTTTGTATTTCTCTTGCTGCATTATAAACACACTACCGTTTCTGATTAGGTTAGAATCAAAACATAAATGGCACTTGATTTGACCACGGATACTTAAATTGCCCTATCCAGAACATTTTTTTGCATGCATCAAACAACTGAAAAAAAACAAGGCTGGAATTTTTTCGTAAGTTCTCAGTGTTGGATAAGCTTGACTTAGTACTGGATTCAATGATGAAACCTCAATTATTTTCAGTAACAGTGCACTAACCATTACCATGTTGAAAAACAAAGCCCCGAAGCCTTTTCCTTGTGGGAAAATTGTGAAAATACACTTGTACATAAGTGCCAAATGTAGACTTAGTGTTTATAGGGTCACCATTTGTTGTTTAAAGGAAACTGTTCTTATTTGCATGACAGCTGAACTTCATCCAAGTATCAAAAATATGGCTGCTTTCAGTTAAGTGGCCAGGTTGTTGATAAGTGATATTATTCATTTATGACACTAGCTGTGTGAAAGCTTTGCACAAAACAGTGTTTTAAACAAATGAACACAAGTGTTGGAAAGTAATTCATTAAAAACGACCTCAATGATAAAGAGAATCCTGCTGTTCATCTGAATCATTCTATTTAAATAGGATTGGTGTTTGATCTCTTTATTGCGTAACTTAAAACCAGTTAGACTGAGTATATGGAGATTTTAATTTTAAATTGCCAGATTGTATTACTTTCAGTATGGATTTAAGAGAAAACAGAGGAAGGAGAGAGCAGCTTTTCCATCCCTCTGCTCTGCCTAGACCAGCATCACTGAAACCATTCCTGTTAGCTACTTGTCTAAAACCCTTCAAGGCTGGAGCTTGGACAGCCTCTGTAGGGCTCTCCCTTCCACGATGTGTCCTCATGGATCAGGTGGGTTTCCCCTGTTTGACCTGCTTGTGATGTTTCAGGTCCTTGCGAACAACCACACTGAATTAGGTTTATGATCCCAGTTATCTCCTGCCCTATTGCAACAGTGACTGACTCGAGATGCTTCAGAAGATGGTGAGGTAGAAGATGTGGAGATCTGACATGATCTGCCTTTCTGGATTATCTGATACATAAATAAGGGTACCATAGACCCTAACGTGTGAAATGTAATCTCTTCCAAAAACTGTTAGCATTGCAAATTGGAATATTCTTGCTAGCTTTATACACTTTCAGCTACGCTATTTTTTTTCCCCTCTTACCACTCTGTAGCAGTGAGTGTCATGGTTTGTTTATGCATTATATGAAAAATTATTTCCTTTTATCAGACTTAAATTTCTTGTCTTTCATTTACTGTCCCCTGCCTTCTGTGTTAGGCAACACAGAGAACAAAAGCTCTCAACATGTCTTATCTGGAGTATTCATCATTATTTTTTGATTACATCCCTTCTTGATGATGTTCTTTTAGAGATGAACAATCCATTTCTTTTCAGTTCTTCTCAAATGACTTTTTCCTCATCCTTCCCAGAAGCCCTGGTAATTTTGCAATATTTTTTTTTGAGATGGTGCCACTGTTATTGCACACAATATTTGAAGGAAACCCACAATGCTGCTTATTTATACAACGGAATTCTAATAATTTCCCTGCTCAATTCATATTCATGTTAGCAACTTGTTTACTTTTTTTTTTTTTTTTTTTTGATTGCAGCCGCATTTGGAATTGAAATGATAATTGAGTTACTTTGCTTTAAACTGAATGTGCTTGAGGTGAATCAGAGGTTTCATTTCCATTGTTGAACCCAAAACTGAGTGTTTTATTAAGTTTTTATGCTGATAGTGAAAGATCCATGCATGACCGTATTGCTTATTTGGTCTTGTCCTAATCTATTGGACAGTTAAATATCACAATGCTACTTTTTAATGAACTCTAAAATCTTTGGCCAGACTGGTGTGAAATTCTATTTAGAATTGAAATTGTATCTATATTTGCAATTGCCGTAGATCTAGTTTTTTCTCTTCCAGTGTTTTCCATGGTTTATCCCATATAGCTGTTTACCTCATGCCCTTTCAAAGCTTGTTTTCTAGCTATCTTTTCTCCGTATGGACAGCTGAAAAAGCTAAATAAAGACTATTCAAGTAAAAGGCAGTGTATGCCTGCTAGTTTGCCCTTGCAAAATAATTGTGTGCACTTTGATGAAGTAAGCCTTTAAAGGTACTCTCAAATTCTTTGAGATATTGTTTTGAAGTCATTTAGCTTTATTAACTGGAACCATTGTTTTTTCTTTATTTTCAGTGCTAGACACATGGGCTATAGATGTCACTGCAACTTGAATAATTCAAATATTCTAGTTTGCACACACTAATAAATGATGCAACTTAAAGCATGGTGTGCTTACTTAAATGAGCTTACAGGTCACACGTCACCTTTCACATTAACTTCTCAGCAAGTGAACTCAAGTGGGCTAGACAGAGCTAGCAAATGGTTTTGAAAACAAGATTCTGCAGCTTTTTTTGTTTAACTGCAATTCTTATGAGATGTTGCCACAAACTAGTGCTCTTTAGGGAGCTGAGAATTTTTTTTGTTCATATGTTTCCTGTGATTTCTTCATTCTAACTACCTTACTCAATAGCATTCACTTAGAAAGATGTATAGAAAAGCTCAAAATACCATGTTTTAAAAGTTGATGTGACTTGAAAAAAAAATGTGAATTTGGAAGTTATTTCTCCCTGTTTTGGTGAAGTGTGAATTAATTTTCAGCTGAAGGCTTTAATGGCCAAGAATCATTTATATTGTCTGTCGCGAGAACATTTTTGTTAATTGAATATGGTCTAAGAGCATTACATGGCATGTTTTTGCAGACATTGATGAATGTGGAACTGGAAGGCATAGCTGTGCTAATGACACTGTTTGCTTTAACTTGGATGGTGGGTACGACTGTCGATGTCCCCATGGCAAGAACTGCACAGGAGACTGTATCCATGAAGACAAAATCAAGCACAACGGTCAGATTTGGGTGCTGGAGAATGACAGGTGCTCTGTCTGCTCATGCCAGGTCAGTAGAAATAGAACTAGTTGCTTCTGCAAGGTGATAGGGATGAAGGGAAAAGTGTCATGATTCAAGTGAAATTCCTGGTTTAGCTGCCTTCTTGGGTGTGCATGTGGTGCTACAGAAAAATCGAATTATATACAGTTTTGGGGAGAGTTTCTCTCTCCAATCTGCCTGAGCAGAACTACCATGGGAGGTTTATTATGTGATACTGGGAGCAGGATGATAGCACTATTTTCTTAGCAGAGATGCCACCTGTGTTTTCTGAGTGGGAGTGACGGCATTTTCATGCAAAGAAGCTGCCTGTCTAGACACATATTGGCATTGGTGACTGACGCCAGTATCTCTAGCAGATGGCTATAAATAGAAGTAGGTTCTGTATCTGCAGAGTAATTCAGCTTAGCTTTCTCAAATGTTTGCTGTGGGAACATTGATCCCAAGCTATAAGCTGATGAAGAATGAAGGCCCAGTACACTGCTGACAAAGCCCCGAGCATTTCAGCAGTTCAAGTTTCATGGGCATGAATTTAATTTCAGACTACCTATCGTCTTCCTTATGTGAATAATTACAGAAGAGAAGGACTGATCTGGAAGTTTAAGCAAGACTCAACAAGCATTGGTACGAGAATGACATGAACTTAGTGCAATCCGTTAAAATTTGTCCCTTGGGAAAGACACCCTTGGGTTCCATCAACTTAAGTGAGAGCTATCTGAAGGTTGGTTGTATGAAGGATGTATATAAGGCAACAGGGGAACTTTTTGGTAGTTATTGAGTGTGTATTTTGGTTTCTGCCCCTATTTGAAGTCTATTTTGACAAAGATACTGTATAATGGAAGAAATTGTGAGCTTCGTGAGCTTCTAGTGCCTTAGAATCATGCGAAAAAATCAAATTTTGGTACAAGTACTGCTAGAGTTGGTCACATTTCTGCCATCACTTATGCCTGTCTTCCAACAACAGAGTGGATATGTGATGTGCCGGCGTATGGTCTGTGACTGTGAAAATCCCACTGTTGACTTATTTTGCTGTCCTGAATGTGACCCAAGGCTCAGCAGTCAATGTTTACATCAGAGCGGGGAGCTTTCCTACAACAGCGGTGACTCCTGGATACAGAACTGTCAGCAGTGTCGCTGTTTGGTAAGGCTCCTGATTACACAGCAGCAGAGACAGGAGGGAAAAAGGATGTGAGATATTCTGATCAGTGAACAGTTAATTTTCATGCATTAGCACCCACTTAGTTTCTTCTGGAGCATGTCTATAATCGAAATCTTGTTTTCCTGGATATTTGTCAGTATTGTCAAGTTCCAGTCAAAAATGCTTTTTGACACAATAGACGTAACAAATTATTTAATCATGAAGATTGTTTTAGCGAAGAGTGGAGGTCATTTGGATATGGCACCTACACAGCAATGCTCATGCATTCACTCGTTCAAAGACCAATGTAGCTGTATAAGGAAATTCTAAATATGTATTTATTATCACGGTTGATAATTTAAAAGATGCCAATAGACTAAAATTTGTTTATTCATTCAGACATTCACAGTAACAGAAAAAAGAGTAAGACGATGCATTTTTCAAAACAGTGAAAATAGTTTTGAAAAAAAGATCTTTTAAAGCTTGTGATCTTTTTCTTTGGCATGTATTTCAAAGTATGAGCAAAACCAATTCTGCATAATTCTACTCAGGAAGTTTCCATGACAGAAAAAAATCCCAAGATAACCTGTGATAAAAGCTAGTTGTTTTTATCTCCAAATGTAAAGCCTTGTCCATCTAGCAGTTTTCCCTTGTCAAAGTATCATGGATAACAGCCAGAAACCAATTTCTGTAGACATTGTGCTTTCAGTGTTACCACTGCTAAAATCCAATGAAATAGATTCCCAGGTGCTTCATTAAATGTCTGAAAACCAAACCAAAACAACCTACAGTTTGGGATCTCAAAAGATGTTTCTTTTTTTTCTTCCAAGATGCTACTTCTGTAACTAAAGCCTACTTTCGTTCAGTTGTCAGCCTTTTTTTTGGGGGGTGACAATGTATTGTCTACTCCTTGTACTGTCCATCACTACAAAAAATAAATTGCAATATCAAGATCAATGACTGGTTTTAAGATTCCTTTCATTTTTATCATTGCTTGATTCAAAAAGAGGAAAATTAAGCTTTTGCTCTAGAGATATTGAAGTCATGATTCTCAAAGCCTTAAATACAGTTTTTTCTGAATGAATCTTTGCTAGGCCCAATGCTATTCTCTTTACCCCCCTTAAATCCAGACTACTCAATCTGTGTTTCAAATAAGATGAGTAAATTGGAGGTCAGAGATGGATCTGCTCCAAAGGAAATATGCATTAATGACTTCTGTGAAGTCTTTTCTTTGACTGATAGATCTGAGACTTTGGCCCTTGTCTAGAGTTGAAGGGATGTGAACCCAACTTCTAGTAACTGACATGAATAATTAGACATCTTTAGATGTGTGGGCAGGCATACAGTAAGGTCCCCTAAGAATATTCTGGCACAACACAGGTCTCTGCTTTGACCTTTTCATGCCCTGACCATACTGAACCTATCATGCAGAAAGTGTGATTAAGTGTGGAAGTTCAGGTATTTTCATCACAACATCCAAAATGGATGGTAAGTGGATGGAGGTCCTATCACTGAAAATGCGCTGGTGTTCCCTACGGCATTGGGCTACTGGTATCTGGACACCCTTAGTCCAGCCAATGCATTTGTGATGGTGGCAAAGATAAACTCTAGCCCATACGGACTTGAACATTTGAGGGCTTTCTATGGCAAACCAACAGTCCAAATAGAAATAGAAACTAAGGGAAACAGGAGATTTTGAAGCACTTCTGCAGTGCGATCACATTACGGCTTCTGTCACTTGCAGAAGTAGGCCTTCACAAGGACAGGCCCGTATTCTGTATTTTATGAAGTTTATGGAGAATTTTCATCTGCAACTTGATGCAGAGTATATTAAAATAAGTTAAATCTAATACACTTCCTGAATAGCATGCGGGAAATAGCAGCCAGCTTGCTGTGTCTCCCACAAGCAATGAATATCAGTGTTCTCTGCACTGACTTCTGAATAGGACTGGATGGATAAAATTAATCAGCTAAGAAACCTAATGCTGAGTCAGGTGAATAGGTAATGAGACAAAATAAGAGCTAATAACTTCTTTTGTTCTCGTAATATTTGTAAACAGCAAGGGGAAGTTGACTGCTGGCCCTTGCCGTGCCCGGAGGTGGATTGTGAATTCAGCGTCCTCCCCGAGAATGAGTGCTGCCCGCGCTGTGTCACTGACCCCTGCCAAGCGGACACCATTCGCAATGACATCACTAAGACCTGTCTGGATGAAACCAATGTCGTTCGCTTCACTGGATCCTCTTGGATTAAGCACGGCACAGAGTGCACCCTCTGCCAGTGCAAGGTAAAGAGCATAAAAATTAAGCTGAGACGCCTCTTTCCCAGCTTGTTCTGTGGTATATAAATATTCATGCATTGAGTCCAATCAGTGGGTAGTCAGTGTCCACACTTGTTTTAAACCAGCAGAGGTAACAATAAAAGTGTTAGGTTTAGTTAACTTTACAATTGCATCTGCTAGAAGGATGGTTTAATGCATTAGCAGGTCAGAAGCAGGACAACAGCTGGAGCGTGCTGTGGACAAGTCAGTGGGCTTGGCTTTTCCACCAGGATAGCTCAGTTTGGGTTTGATCGCAGTTTTTACTATGTAGCACCATGCTATCTTGGAAATGTATACGTAACAAATAGGTTTGTAAGACTAGACTTCACACAAGTAATTTGTTCATGTGTGATACTATAGCATTATCAGAACTGATTGAATTGCTTTTTGAGCATAGTGATTGTTTTGAGAGTAAAAGGACTAGTTACATGGTTACATAGGTTGCTTTCTTTAAAATCAGTAGTAGAATCAACATAATGTTTAGAACATTTAATAGCTTTTGGAGTCAAAGGATTTCATTGAGGAGAAAAAATAATGGCTATGGGCTTATGTGAATTATGGCATCTCTTTTTAAAGATGGAAAAGAAAAGAAGGTTAAAATAAGTTTTTATGTTCAAAATAAGCCTGTAAGTTGAATCGTATTTTCCACTGTCCAATACTGAAGAATGACAGAGTGTTTCCACAGTAGCCAAGGAGAGAGAGACAGCAGAATTCATCTAGGGATCTTTAATTATTACTGAAATTGCAGTCAATTTTGGTCTTTATTCTATGTCCTTCCCAAGCAAGATACTTCCCAAACTCTAGTACATGCTAAAAGTAGCTACTTTGAAAAGCTGCTCATAAAAAATAATCTGAAACTTCAGGACGTCCTCCTGGGAGCGATGGGGAGTAACTGTGCATTTAGCAGAAGCTGCCAAGCACGGCCTCTTCCTCCTCTTTGCCTGGCGCAGTACCGCGCGCGGCAGCAGTTCCTGCTGTCGAGGCGTGGTCCTTCCACGAGGGAAGTGGTATGCGCCAAGTAAGCGTAAGCATTTTTCTTGAGGTCAGAACGGGTCAGTGGTTAGAAGAAAATACTGGGATCTGACAGAGCAGCTAATGGTTAGAAAGCCAGCTGCTGCCCAAAGGATGTTGAAACAGGTACGTGCAGATCGTGCTTTTGGGGTCCTTAGCTGGTGGCATACACCAGCTCCCATGCTAAAAGTTACTTTTCGCCTGGGCAGCTTGCTGAGGTTTATGTGCATCAGTTTCCCCATCTGTAAAACAAACAGTTATGTGCAATTCTTCTCTAAAGCACTTTTAGATTTGGTGATGGGAAACGTGTTCTCGTTGTACGGCTAATCGATGGCAATGCAGAAGCAATGTATCCGTTCTGCTGATGGCCACCTGTGTGCTGCTCCCATCTCCCTTTACTCTTAAGCAAAGACTAAACCTTAAGCGTTGATTAATTTGTATTCAGTGTAAACGCATACGTAGACTAATAAAATTCTTTGCTGCATTGTGAACATACATAAGATTAAAACAGATACTCTGCCAAACCCCGTAGATTTAATACGGCTCAAATGTGAATCTGCATAACAGTGAAGATGTTCCACTTTATTCCTCGGCAAGCCAAATCTTACTCAGTTGTCTTTACAGAGCGGTTTTCTTTTTTAAATATACTATCTGCTTGTATTGGCAGCATTTTAATATTGTAGTTCTGCATGCAAGCAGCCTGCTCCCTCCAGATCGGGTTAATGCTGTGCCCAATTTGTGTAGTTCTCCATCTCATTCGTCCTGTGTCACCCCGCTCTTTTCTTGCAGAGCATCACATGGAAGGTTAAAGCTGCCGTCTAAGCCTCTCTAAGCAAGCTATAGCAAAATAGGTTTACACAAATCCTTTAAGAATTAAGAAACCTGGGCATCAGCTAAAGCTGACTTAGCCACAAAACCATTTCAAATCACAAGTAAAGAAGGTGGACAGCAGGATTGTCTAACCTCCTGTAACAGAAGGAGTGAAAGAAAATGTTTGAATGATTCAGACCTTGGTCTTTAATCAGTCCTGGCAGTTTAGTTAACTGAATGTATTTGGAGTAATTTAAAAATAATACACACTTTTTATTTGCATTTTAGCAATCAGACTTAGGAAAAGAAGTATGCAGAAAAGATGCAGAAAACAATTTCCCCAATACTTTAATAATGTCCATAGGCAATCTGTTCTCTTAATTGCTAATATTCTCAGAAGAATGTCTGGACTATCAGGAAAAACATTATGGATTAATGTTTGCTGGTGTTACAGCCAGGACATATTAACTTGAAGCATTCAGGGCCAAATAAAACCCAGAGTCCCTTCTGCCTGATCTAAATAAAACTCCCAAGCGCTCTGTCTTGTTCAGCAGCTCTGTGTACTGGAGCAGATGCCTGATACCTTTATGTCAGGAGCATTTCTCCCACTGATCCCAGCTTCTTCCAGTTTGACTGTTGTAGCTCTGCGTCACAAATCACAGCAAACCAGGCAGTTACAGGAATCGCAGTAGCCCGTTTCCTTGGGCAAGGGAAGGACATGATGACAATGTCATGAATCCGATCAGAATCTGTAGATGTCTTCTATTTTAAAAATCTGCAATTTCAAATCTGATGGGTGTTTGCAAATGGCTGAGCTTGTTAAACGGATTGAGTTTGTACAAAATGCTGATTGTTTCATTTCTTCTTCCTGTTTTTCCTTCCGTTAGAATGGCCACGTCTGTTGCTCAGTGGACCCACAGTGCCTTCAGGAACTGTGACACCAACAACCATCTTTCACAAGCAGTTTCTGGTTAAAGAATTTTCCTTCACAAAAAAAAGAACTTTAGACCAAAAATTGTACAAAATTAAAATTAGATTGGTTTTGTCCATCTAAAGTGCAGATATGTGATGAACTCAGTTACCTGAATTGGAGTGAAATTTATGGGACTCAAGACAAGCTCAGATGTGTAAACCTTTGTATGAGGTCAGGCCCAAATCTTCTGGCTATTTGTCTGTCTGACATCATTATGCAGAATATTAAGTTAGTGTAAAGTGACACATTGTAATGCTGTACATAACGATGTCAAGATCCAAAATCAACTAGGAGGTTTTACAGAATCTTCCAAAGCTTTGAGAGTCCAGCACTTGACCAGATGCAGAGATTTTTACCTAATCACATTCGGATCTGCACAAATGTGTTTGATTGCTCACTGCAGAATTTAGCGGATGTTTGAGTAAAAGGATGAAGCCGTCAGGAATAAAGAACCTAGCAGCTAAGATGTGATATGTACAGTATGTGCGCTGAAAAAAAAAAAAGATAGAAGTTATTGTAAAAACAAAAAATACCTAAAAAGAAAAACCGTGATGCACAGGCATGGCTTCTTAATGTTTTCTGATGGGAAAAGTCATCAATATTTCCTTGTTTTACTGCACTTATTATTTCTTGATTGAATTTGTTCAGTATAAGCTTGTTATTGTGCAAATTTAAATAAATATTTCTCTTACCTTAAGTTGCTGTTTGTGCTGTCTTTCCTTTTCAGGGATGTCATTTTCATGCATGTTGTTACTGTTCCTTCTTTGCCAGCATGCCCGGGCAGCTGGGCAATACAGGTGGAGTAGCGCCGCTCTAGCTCAGCGTATGGGAGCTTCTGCCCAGCATAACCTTATGCCTGTCATTTCTTATCTTTGTTATTCTTCTGGCAATACATAAGTAACTTCATACATCTGAGCCACTACAGTGGATTGAACAGAAAACTCGTGTGCCTGAAGATCAGACCCTACGTGCTAGAGGGATGCTGTCACTCGGAGCGGGTACAGACCATTTGTGTGTGACTTGCATCTGTTTGGATTTACAGGGGATCTTCCCCAGATTCCTCCTCTCTCCAGCTGCCATGGGTTGGTTTGTCTTTCTGTAAGCTCCACAGCTGTTTGAGTTGTTTGTGTAAAGTATCTTAATGCATGGGGATCACTTCAATATGCAAACCCTATTTTCACTACTGTACTGCTGGAACAACAAATAAAAGACGCTACGTGACCAAAGCTACGTTATTCTGGAAGAGAAATAAAGAATAAAGCAGTGCTTACAAATTGCGGCCTGAAAAGGCTAAATTTGTAAAGAATGCATTACAAAGAGTGGAGGCAAAATGGGAGAGGAGGAAACTGCCCAGGATGACAGCATCCTTTAAATACTGCTTTAGTAGTCATGTTCTTTTCAAAGTGCCTTGCTGCTCTTCAGTATCTCTTTTACCAGTTCAGTAGATTGTCATGCAACCTGGACAGGCAAAACTTCGATTAATATTACCCCTGTGTATTATTAAGTTACAAGGGAAGTCCATGTATATGTTTTTTACAAAACAGAATCATTTTCCCACAAACGGGTGCTACTTCACAGTGTTTCATGTACAGCAGATCAATGCAATGCCACGCAACTGCATGTATCTGGTAGGTATTCCCTTGAACCCTCGTGTCTGCTGAGCATTGGATGTTTTTGCAGCAGGGAATACAAGAGATGCGAGGCCACTAATACAAACAAAACCAAGAAACTAAAAATCTGAAAAAAATTGCAAAACCCCCCGAATTGATAGGGACCATTGAACCATTAAAGCTATGAAGATTTTCAGATGAAATAAACTTTTTTTCCTCACCTAGTCCATGAATAACAGGTACTCGAAGATTTTACTGTATTGTCCAGTTCTTGGCAAGCTGCGATCAAAGTTTTTGAAGAAGAGTGTTAGCTCCTTGAAAAAGAAGCTGCTTTCTGTACAGTGTTTTCTTGCCTGCTAGTAATAGGAGATCATGTTTTCCCCTCAGATGCAGAGGCACATCTCCAGGGGATTTTGGTGGCAACTGCATGCCTATTTCTGAGAGAAGGTGTTACCATTTAAGAATTACACTTCAATTTCATTCAGGAATAGGTGTAAGAGAGACACAGGAAATGCCTGAAGATCAGATTTCTTTCTTTTTTTTTTTTTTTTTTTAAAGAGATGACATGTTTCAGGGGCAGAATCCTTGGACTCTGTCAGAGGCTGTAGAAAGCTCTGAATGAAAGCTGGTAGAGAGAAGGGCAGATACCCACAGAACAGTTGTAAGCATCCCTATTTTGGGTCCATGAGTAGATAAGTTATAGGTGAGGCAAGCACCCCTGCCTGTCATCTGGTCCAGTGCCTCCACTGACATCAGATTTAGCCCTGTAACAGATATGAGAACTGGAATGAAAGTTGTCTCCAATTTTTTTCTCTATCCTTTCTCAAAGGCAGAGTAATATTGGTGTTTAATCCCAGCTTTTAATCAAAACTAAAATGGTGTATAGATGGAAAACAAACACCTCTTTCCTTGTGTTGCCTACCTTGACCTCGGTGTGGTAGGATCTTTCTGCTAGTGTAGGTTCATGAAGCACAATGCAATACACTACGAAACAGGCTAAAAAGCCAAGAATTGAGACATAATATAATAGCTAAACCTTGAATGAAATCCTTGGAGAGACAGTCAGTGTTACATGTATGTAAAAAGCAGAAGTCATACTGCTGAACAAAGCTGGAATTCTCTGCTAAATAAAAAATGAGAATGGGTTGAGTGAATATTATCTAATTTATCAATGTTCAAGGTTACTAATCAGTTGGGAATTCTTCTAAAGGTCAGCAAACTCCAATGAGACATCTCAGTGACCCTCATTTTCATTCCTTTTCACCTCCTCTTCCCCATCTCCCTCCTGTTCAGTCAAGCCAGTAATTAGTAGCTCATGTTTTTAATTTTCCTTGAAAAGTAAATTTAAATATTATTAAAAATTGATGTCTAATTTCCAGGCCTAAATTATCTGTCAGACAATATAGTCCATAAAAAAAAATAATTGTATTTCTGAATGATGCAGGTACATTGTGCTCTCTTACTGGCCTTTCATTATTGATGCACTGTTTGCAGTGTTTGGAGTACCAGAATTCAATAACTTCCATAAAGGAATTGTCACCTCTCTGCAGAGTAATTGCCCTAAGTTAATAGACCTACAGATATAAAGGCAGAGATGTCTTCAGTTGCAATGCTGAATTCAATGATATGGTGAAACAAGTTGACAAAAAGCAGCAGTGTTGGAAACTGCTGAAAGGGGAGCTAACTGTGCAGCTGCAAATGCGGCTGCGCATGTCTTTGCCTTCTGCGAGAGCTCCACCTTTAACAGCGGAACTGGTGAGGTATGGTCACAGAATCACAGACTCACTAAGGTTGGAAAGGACCTGTAAGATCATCAAGCCCAACCATCAACCAACACCACCATGCCCATTAAACCATGTCCCACAATGCCTCTTCCACATGTTCCTTAAACACCTCCAGTGAGGGTGACGCCACCACCTCCCTGGGCAGCCCATTCCAATGCCTCACCATACTCTCAGTGAAGAAATTTTTCTACCCCCTCAAACCCCCCCCTGCCACAACTTGAAGCCATTTCCTCTCATCCTATCACTAGTCACTTGGGAGAAGAGACCAACACCCAACTCCCTGCAACCCCCTTTCAGGTAGTTGTAGAGAGCGATGAGGTCTCCCCTCTTCTCCAGCCTCCTCTTCTCCAGGCTGAACAACCC
>KL260770.1:59172-69184 GCA_000699545.1 Podiceps cristatus | reverse complement strand
CAGGGCGGGCAGGGGGCACGGGGGCGGCGATGCTGAGGCGGGGAGGAGAGGTAAGCTGTTGCTCTCTGTTGGGAAAGGTGAGGGGTTTTGGGAGTGGTCAGGAAACAATAGGTCTCGTGAGATAAAAATTCAACTGGGTAATATGGAGAGAGGGTTTGCCAGCTTCCGGGGGTGGCTGATGGGACTTGGGAGTGTGTTTGGCACGCGGGGTGCTCCGAGGCTGCTCCTCCTGCATCTAAGAGCTGGTTCAAGGTGCGTCCTCTGCACTCTGCCTCATCCGTCTGGGCTCCCACACAGACCATCTACTAGCCCTTTCCTTAATTTTCAGAAAACAGCCCTAGCCTTTGGGCTTGTCTGCGGGGAGGTGGCTCAGCACCTCGGTCCTGGAGCAGGGAGCTCTCTGCAGGGAACCCGGCACTCGCGTGGAGGACCAGTCACCTTTAATCGCACCGCAGAGAGCAGGAGACGGGCTGCAGAGATTTCGTCCTGGGTTCTGTGCCCATTTGCCATCTCTCAGAGTGCTCCCAAGCAGGGCATTTTGGAAAGTGCCAGCTCCCTGTAGAGGCTTTTCATGAGCACCATTTCGAGGGACAGACTTCTATCTGGGTTCGTGGGGCTGGTTTGAATCCTCAGCTTCACCACAAACTCTCTCCGTGCCAGCTTTCCAAAGACATGCAGGTGCCAGGCGTGCTGGCGGGCGCCTGACGGCATTGCCAGGGGACGTGCAGCAGAGAAGCCATCAGACCCACACAAATCACCTACCTAGATCCCCAAGTACTTCAGCAATCACTGCATGACACTCAGCCCGTCCCCGTGTCTCCCTCGGGGGATCACCCGCTCCCTTGCCGCATTGACAAGTGGGCTGCTCGTCAGGGCAAGGACCTGCTCTTACACACCGCTCTCTCAAAACAAGTGCATTGGAAACACTAAACTTCCCGTTGGTTCAGACAACCCTACCCCTGCTCTGGATCATGCTGGCTACTTTCTTTGACAGACCAGCTCAGTTTATGGTGTACATCTGGTGGAGTCCCCTTCAGTGCAATAAAGCTCCCCTTTTATGGAAAGATTTGCCTAGTGAAAGAATAAAGAGAAGGGGACGCAACGTGACTAAACGTGCTCAGCCTCCTTGGCTAAAGGGTTACGTGTGTTTATTTTATGGGAAGTAGAGTAAAGGACTATTGGGCAAGCACGCACAAAAAGCGTTTCATAATCCCAACTAGCCTAAAATTACTTTTTTATGGCCGGTTCCTTTCCTGCATACTTGGGACATCTGTAGAGCAATTGCTCCTCATGGGTGGGATTTCTGCATCCTCAGAGCTACTGTAATAAGGTCAGCTTCAATTTTTAGTCGAAGCCTGGCATTACTGGGCTCAGCAAGAAGAGGGAATATTCCCCAGGAAAGCTTAGCACAGGAGCTGCTTGGTGGCCTGAGTTTCCCAGGAAGCTCTGCAGGCTCCGAGGGCAGCTGGGATGAAGACTAGGTGGGTGGTTGGCTCTCGGTCCCACCAGTTGCAAGAGGGACTGCCGAGATCTCTGAGTTATATCCTGTGGGTATTCCTCAAGAGAAAGGGCAAATGTGGAAATGCATGGCCTCACAGTTAATGCAGGAGGATTTCCTCTTGGAAGAGGGGAGGGTGGATTCCCCCGGGAGAGGGGGACGGGACTAGTTGTTAATTTGAGCCATTCCCTGGCCTGGGAAATGGAAGATTTACAGGTGCTCTTCCCTGGCTATCAGCAATGACAGGCTGGTCCCTGACCTGCGAGGGAAATCGGGCTCTAGTCTCCTTTTTTCAGTGCATGAACTGGGCACTGGGACAAGAGACAAGGAGATGAATCAACAGTCCTTTCCCATGTCTAATTCCTGTGATTAAGAGACTAATTGGAGTGGCTAAAGCGCTCCGGGAACGGGGATCTGGAATGTGATGGCTCAACAGTTCTCAGCAAGTTGGTAGGAGGAATAAATGCCCCTGCGGTTGGAAGAGCCTTTGCTCTGTCTGGAGGGGACGGAAAGAAGATCAGAGACTGTCGGCTGCAGCCATCCCCGTGCGAGGGCAGAGGCGGCGGCAGCGTAAGTGCTCAGCGGATCAGAGGATGGAGCAGCTCAGGACCGTGGCAGCCTGCCTGCCTGCCTACAATTTAGCTGCATGCTCCACCTAGCAAACTCGGCATATTTGTGTGTTCCACAAACAGACTTTCTGGCATTTTTCTGTGTCTGTGGCTCCACTTGTGACCCTATGAACCTCCCTTTAAGTCAGCCGAAACAGTCTGTTTTCATTCTACAATCTCCAAGGCACATTAATATTTAAAAGCCGTTGATAAGATGAAAGAAGAGCAATCCTTCTGGATGAATTAACGGAAGGGACGTTTGTTTCTCTGCGATGTGCTGGGAACTGGCATTCAGCTAACATTGAGCACATCTTCTGAATGGGGCTTAGACAACTTGCAAATTTAAAGGAAAACAAAACAAGTTATTTCGAAAAAAAAAAAAAAAAAAAGTCTTTCGGACTTCCAAGATTCCTGCACTTCCTGGTCGGTTGGCTAGAAATAACAATACAATCTAGAAAGTCTTCTACTTTGGGACTACTGAGTCCACTCTGACCCATGGCTTAAGTTGACTGAAGGATGGGAAAGGTCCTGCAGGAGTATTCCTTGGGAATCTAATCCTTTCATTTCACTGCGTTTGTGACTCTTGCGTTTAATTCCCACAAAGGCAGGAGTGTACCTGAGCTTGGCTTGTTGGTTCAAGTTGCTTGTGAAAATAACTTTTACACTGTATGTGAGACGAATGAGACCTTGAAGACACATGCGGAGCGGGTTACTTCACACAAATCCTTCCATCAAACACCAAAAGCAGCACTGCGATTATGTGTGAATAACCAAGACAGAAGGAATTTCAGAGATGAATCAGTACTGCTCACATGCTAATTGAGGGAGAACCAACAAAGTAACTCAGAAAATAATTTAGAATAATTAATACATCCAAGATCTTTTTCAGTCCACAAAGGCACATTGTGCGAGTAGCGGAAAACACAGCACCTACCCAACTGTTTGGTATTAAGTGCTGTAAGAGAAGAGCAAAAGAAATCTTATCAGCGTCCAGCTCTTTAAATGGTCTCTAGGACCGTCCTGACCCAGTTCCCAGGAGACACAGCCCATTCTTAGAAAGCCAGCAGGGGTCAGATGAAGACCAGAGAGGGGCCAAGAACTCAGGAGCCTGGAGACTTCTCACACTGCTGTGCTGGGGCCGGCTGAGGCACGGGCAGGGCAGCAGGAGCCTCAGCTATGGTGTCTGTCCCTCAGCGCTCCCAGACACTGGAGTAGGGAATCTGGCACTTTTTTGCACCAATATTAACATTCACTTCAGAAGAGGAAAGGGACTGAGCTTGGAGTACTTCAGAAGCTTACTTCTACAGGCTAGTGAGATGCAAACTGAGTGGTACCAGCTTGGTAACCTGCATCCTAAAATGAAATGTGGTGAAAAGGACAGAAACATGCCTCTTTCTCTATGTACCTCAGACCTCTTTGCAATTCAGTACGTGGCCCACTCCTCTGAGGGTTCACTTGCACTCAAGTAGACATCTGTGATGCCTTATGACAATACACCCCTCTGTCTGAGGGCCCACGTCTCCCTGCTATGCTCGTACAAAGCTGCATCCAGAGCACGCTGGTCAACAAGGTGATTCCTGTGGCTGTCACAGGCTTTGCATCAGGCCCTGTGGCACGGACAACACGCTCCGACCTCTGCCTGCCAACATCCCTGCTTTTTCTTTCTCAATTTTTCTTCTAGTCATGGCCTAAGGATGACAAAGCATCTATCAAGACCAAGGTGAAAGAAAGGCAATAGATGGAGACAGAAAGCAAACAGCGACATGATGACCTGGCAGTTTCAGGACGTTGAGTTGAACATGGGAATTTGCAGCATGCTTGTGTGGGGCAGGGATGTACATTTGTTTTTCAGGAGGGACAAATACAAAATGCTAGCAGCTGCCACCAAACGTAAAAGTTTCTTTCAGCTCTAACTAGCACGATGCAGTACAGTGTGCTGTCTGCTGAAATAGAGAGAAAGGGAAAAAGCTATCAACTTACTGGGTTCCCATCAATGCCTGGAGGTCCTCGTTCCCCAAAATCACCAGGAAAACCCTAAGGAGAGGAGGCAAATGTGAGTATTAGTTATTGATGACACTGGTGTAAAGACAGTCAGCTTAAAATCTTCTCCCCCTGCACTCAGTGCAGCACTTTGGCAGACAAGGAAGCATGGGCCATCCAGCCTGCTTTCTTGCTCCACCAGCACATCCGCATAGCGAGCGGCTCTACGAGGCCAAGGGCTCTGATTCACTGCTCTCTCCCGGGGCCATCGAAGGGTAACCCGAAGCACCATTGACAAGGCTCAGCCATGAGCTCTCCACATTAACTAATAGGAGCCTCGAGAGGAAGAATCAGTGAGGAGACAGGAAAGCTTTTTCCTTGGCCATGCTATGAAAAGCACCGCTTGCTGAGGCTGCTGGACCTGACTTGTTCACACCTTGTCTTGCAGGCTATGTCCAGCCCTCGATCAGCTGTGACTTTTCTTAGCACCAGCTGTCAGCCCTGGGCATGCGCCATGTGGCAGGCAAGGCTTCTGCAGTGCCGCATAGAAAGACATGAGTGTGCGTAGCAGAGAGAAGGGGTGGAAATCAGCGCTTCTGTCCTCCTTTTGGTTCACCCAAGTACTCCATTAAATCCAACAAGGAATACGTAGTCCTGAAGATTATGTCACGTAGTTTACATGTGAAATGAGATCCCACATTTGGAAGACCAAACTCTGTATTTAAAGATGCGGTGCTTTCTATCCTCTTTCAGGAAGCAATATCCTGATGGGATACTTCCTTAAAAGCCAGTATCTCCTTAAAAGTCAATCCCAAATCTCTTATGTTCTGGAAGAACTCATAAAACTCACTGCAATGACAATCCTCAAAAATGGATTGCCAATCTGAATTATTTCATCCTGTCTACTAACACAATCCTTTAAGCGTGCCCCCTTCTCACAGGACAGCTGAACAGCCTGTCGGAGCCCATGCAGATGCTTAATTGAGCTGATCAAAGATGCCTAGTGAATCCACTCCAACGCATTCACGACCTTTCAGCTTGCCAGGGGAACAAACGGATCCAAGCTCATTACAGTCCACACCCCAGACCTGTGAAAGACCACGTTTACTACATGAAAAAGTCACCACAAAAGACAACTTCATCATCTCATTATATCTGATACGAATTTGGAAGACTTCAAACAATTGTAGAAAAGGAGTGGAGGTGCTGAGCCAGATCGAGAACACGGTGGTGTGACATGTTCTCTCTTGCACTCTTAGGCAGACCCTGGGCTCCCCTGAGCCCCCCATACAGCAGCTTGCTCTTCCCTGTCCTGTCGTGCTCCGAATCCCTCAAGGCTCAGGACAGGGGCACGTAACCCCTGTGGTTGGTAAACCCTCTTAGTCACTACACCTGCGTTTTCGAGGAGGAAGCTGTTGTTTAAGATGGATTGGACTCAATTTTCCCCTGAGCTTGAACTTCATTCAGCGGAGGACTGGCAGGGAGCAGGCTGCCAAGGGCTCTCAGGGACCAGCTCAAGCACCAGCAGCTTCAGGGCTACCCTGAACTTCACCTGCAGTGGAGGGTGCCTTGGGAGGCTGTGGCACTGAGGTAAGAGAGAGCTGTGACTCTTCACTTCTTCTCTTTTTCTTGCCCCTTAAGATGGAGTGAGAGAAAATACGACACAGCATCCACCTCCTGCGAGTCTGAGCCAAAAGGGGAATCGTCGTCTGCTAGAGAAGCTCCCCACGGACAGAGCACACACAGAACCTAACCCCAGGCCCTGGCTCCTAGACTTGGTTAATTCAGCCAGGGCTAAAATCCTGCTTTAGTCTCCACATTAGACTGACTGTGGGCATCGGGATGGAAAACTAAGGAGTATATTTGCATATAAAAGGCTTCCGAGTGGGAACTTGCAAAACTCCAGTCACCCCTGCTCCCTTTTCTGTTTATGGCAGAGCAGTCTTGGAGAGTAAGCACTATGGCTTAGACGAGGCTACACCAGAAGATGTGCTCCAGAGACACTCCAACAAGCTGCAACTGCTAGTGGGTGCATTGCTTTTGACTCGGACTAGGAGTCACAGTAAAGCTACCTTACATCCTTTCTCTGGCTCCACCAGACCGTGAGATACAAAGGACAACACGTTCTGGGCTAGCTAAGAGCTTAAGAGACAGGGATGGAGCAGGGCATGGTCCTTGCTGAGCCAGAAGGATGAGCTCTCTTCCCACCTGCTCCCCTATATATGACAAACACCAGTTACCTCGGAAAAGCAAACCTGAGGGAAGCAAAATACAGCAGCCAACAGCAACACGCTATCTGGAAACCCATCAGCAACAATGAAAATCTCAATGACTGCAGCAGACAGAACAGAAAAACTATACCGGGAAGCTCTGCAGCCAAAGATGTCATCTGAGATCCCCCTTCACCTTTGAGGGTTTACAGCTCCTGCTCCATACAACTAGGTAAAAAGATACTTGGTCACACCTAAGGTGAGAGATGGGGGACCTGTTTAAGACAACTGAAATTTTGCCACTGACTTCAGGGCCAACTTTTCCCCTCTTCTGTACCAATTCCCTATGCTAAACAGTACGCACTCCTGAACGGACACAAGCTATCGCTTGCTCGCTTGGATTCAATACTTCTATTTTATGGACATCACTGCAAATGGGAAAGTTGCCTGCCTTTTTCCAGCTGGGCACTACATCCCTCGAGCCTGTGCACAAGCCAAGAAGCTGTGGTAAGCAACCACTGGAAACAGCCTTCTGCCATCTAGAGACAAAGACGTCAAATGTAACAAGAAGGCAGGGGGGCTACAATTTTCTATAATGAAAAAAAGGGGAAAAATAACTCTGCTACATGCTGAATCAATAAGATCAGAACAGAGATGTGTAGGAAAAACTCATGGCCCAGACAAGACAAAAAAAAAAAAAAAAAAAAAAAGACTGCCTTGGAATATGTTGCTGTTTACAGTCTTGCAACTTGCCAAGGAAAATATGAGTGTACATAGACCAATACTGTACTTACAGTGCTGCAGATTTCAGTCAGCCTTCAGCACTCCCCCAGATGCATCTTTCCTTTCTCAGAGGGCAGAGCTGGGCAGCGAGTGACCCACGGACGCCACTGAGCAGCGTGGCCCTGGGGCTGCTCAAGTGTCTTCTGTCAAGCTAACGTCTTGCCAATGTGGGAAGGTTTTACGACTCTAAATAGTACAATTAAATCAATATTGCTACAGCAGCATAATGTCATCTAGAGGAATGCTTGCTCCAGACTAAGAGTGTTTTCTAAATTTGGTTTAAATTTCTTCCAACATGATATAAAGGATGCACTCCTCTGCCAGAATAAAAGTGTCCAGATAAGGAACTATTTAAGTTCATGTGTTTCCCACTGATCTCTTTTTATGCCTCAGTTTCTAGTACTAACCTTGCTGCTTAAAGACATAAGAGAGTTGAGGCACTTGGTAACAGAGTTAATAAAAGTCTAGCTTCTACCCAGGCTTTCCAACAGTAGATCTCCAAGTATTTAAAAAAGCAGATTATTCCTGTGGTTTGAAGGCAGAGAGCTGAGCACCTGAGGTCACTTGGCTAAGCTACCCTGTAAGAGCTTCAACAATAAAACCCGTTCACAGCACGCGTTCCCCCCCAGAGCGAGGGGTTCTGCCCATCCTTGAGATGGGATGGAAAAAGGTCAAAGTGGCAGGAACCAGAGAAGAAAACCCAGAGTGGCGTGGGCTGGCATCATTGCTACAACAGCCAGGCCCAAGACGACACTTGGCAGCGAAGCCCTGTCCTTGCCAACACGTGATCACCCTCACCACGCCATCTGCTCTCCTGGCGTGAGCACCCCTCCCAGCCTAGCCTCACAGATCTCTGGGGTGATGGGTGGCCCCCTGGTACTTTTTGGCCCAAGCTGTAAAAAAACCCAAGAGGACATAAATGGAAAGCGTAGCTTCAATTCGACTAACCCCAGGCATCCAAGCCCAATAGTTGACCAAGACAACACAAGTATTAACACTCTTTTGCACGTTATGTGATACCAAGGCTGGTGGCTGTGGCATGAAGGAGGATATTTCAGCATCCATAGTCTCCAAAGACCCAAACCAGGCTGTGAAAGCTCTCCCAGCACAGTCCTGAGCACAGCAGGAAACAATCAATCTTTTAAGCCCCTACTGAAAAAGCAAGTACTTTCTTTCCGTGGGGTAAGCAGTAGCAGTTCAAACCACAATAACAGTTCCAGTGACCACGGTGTCCTAATTTATTGAAGCTCACATGTCTGTAAAAGCTATTTTTTCAGTGCTTTTCCCCTTCTGCCTGTGCCTAAAGGGCAGAGATGTTCCTTAGGAACAAAACTAACACTATTCAACCGAAACAAGCAGCCTAGGAATTCCAAGCAGACTTTGTTATCCCATTTGTTTCATTCCTACCTCTCCTCTCCCCTGCATTGCTCCAGCAGCCCGAGGAGCCCAGACCGAGGGAGAACACACAGGGCAGGAAGCTCATTTTATGGTGCTGCTGGACAGGCAGGTCGCAACTGGCAGCCCATTGCAGAAGACTTGTGAAAAGATTAAAGAGCCCAGCACATTCAGAGTCTCCTGACCTTCCCAAAGTGAGTGCAGAGGGGATTTTGGTCCAGAAAATCCACTGTTTTTCAGGGTGCAGCTGTTTTTCCAGGAAGCCTGATCCCTGGAAATTATGCTCAAGAATTGGGACGGCAAAGAAAAACACCCTAGTGAAAAATATCCAGCCGTGCATCCTGCCTGCTCTGTGGGAGGGAGGGGACACACAGAGAAGGACCAGGACTGGGAAAGGATGGCAAATGGCAGCTGAGCTAGGAGGAAAATGCTCGACTAACAAGCTCTGTTGGCCAAGAGCCCACGGGGTGCTCCTCCGCAGTGGCTGAAGTCAGGTATGACAAAACTTTTGGCTCTGTCTCACAGCTGGGAAATACAGAGAGGAGGTGGAGAAAAAAGTCCAGCTGAATGGATTTCACATTGTCTGAAGGCGAAGTTCAATGAAAGAAGCAAGATGAAGCTTGAGAAGGAGCTGGAGAAAAGGCACAGAAGCAGATGCTTTGCACTAAGCAAGATCCAGGTGCTTCTGTGCTCTCCTGTCCCCGCTCCAAGCAGAGTTTACAGTGCTTGCACAGCTTGTCCTCACTGCACTCGCTGAAGCTGAGGAACCTCTGTTAGAGGGGGAACTGAGACCAAGAGAGATGCAAACCAGTTTAGGACAGGTGACACTGAGAAGTCTGAAGCTGAACCAGTAATTAAATCTCTATCTTTGAGATGCTACAATAGTGCCTTAACTCCCGTTCATCCATACTCCTTGCAAAGGGCCAAGAGACTCCTGCTGAGAACCACCAGACCCAGACAGACACTGGAACCAGCTCCTCCCGCATCAGGCGATTACATCCCCCTCCACCTCCCCTTCCTTTCTTCCTCCACTTAAAACAAAACAGAGCGGCCTGCCCTTTCTTGCTGCCGTCAGCCAAAGGGCTGCTCCTGGTCCGAGCAGATGCCACCGCTTCTCTGGTCCCTGGAAGCAGCTGTTCCCGGGGAAGCAGAGGCCGGTGAGATACACCAGGTCCTTTGCTTCCCCAAGGCCTGTTCAGGTGTCCGCATGTGGGTGGATGTGTTGTATGTATACGACATCTGATTCACTTTAAAGCACTTTCCCTGATGGAGTAAGGGAGGCAGTCTGGCAGTTGCTGCTCCAAGGAATCCTGGCAGGTCTTCACGCCAACAGAATCCTTCTCCAAAAATAGGATTTTATTTTCCTGTTGGCTGAAGGTGAAACTGCTCAAAATCAACCAGCCCTCCTGTCTTGTCTGCGAAAGACTCTATTTGCCAGTTGGCTCCAGCCAGGTGAATCTCTGCCCAGGAGTCTCCCCAGGGATGGAGCTTGCAAGTCAAACAATTTAAAAAAAAAAAAAAAAAAAAAGAAAGGGGGG